>MJUT01039521.1:68619-80836 GCA_002080005.1 Gigantidas platifrons
TGTGTCACAAATGGTCCGTTACGGTGTATCTGTGTCACAAATGGTCCGTTACGGTGTATCTGTGTCACAAATGGTCCGTTACGGTGTATCTGTGTCACAAATGGTCCGTTACGGTGTATGTGTGTCACAAATGGTCCGTTACGGTGTATATGTGTCACAAATGGTCCGTTACGGTGTATCTGTGTCACAAATGGTTCGTTACGGTGTATCTGTGTCTCAAATGGTCCGTTACGGTGTATCTGTGTCACAAATGGTCCGTTTGTCGTAATCACAATCCCTCATTCATGACTTATCATCGGCTTGTTAACAAGAGTAACACGAAGTGTGCCACATGTGGAGCAGGAACTACTTACCCTTCAAGGGCACATGAGTTCACCCCTGTTTTTAGTGGGGTTCGCGTTGGTCGATCTTTTGTTTTCTGTGTAGTGTTTTGTAGATCATTGTCTTTTTTCTTTTGGTCATTGTAATATCTGTCCTTCTTCGATTTACGGATTGTGATTACCACTTTGGTATCTACACTTTTCTTATTAGCCTATATTGTTTTACTAATTTAAGCATAGGATCAGTCCGCAACTAACAGGAAGAAGTATGACTTCAAAAGTAAGATATGTAGATAAAACCGAATATTCCTTATACCTGGTATCTATTCGTTTGAGCCCAATCATAGCTGCCGTTTATATTCGCCTACTGTTTTAATACTTGCCTTGTCACTGGTTCATTTGTTTCATAAAGGTGGATTTTTATAACATTTTCACATGTCCTAGCCGATTTTTTTGGCATAGAAATTAGGACCATTGGCTTTCCCCTATTCCTCTTTTGGCTTTCCATTTTTTGTTTGCTTAGATATTTACATCTTTCTCGCCATGTTAAACATAACCTTGTGTTGGTGTCAATGTTGCATTTCCACTCACATATACACATCAAAGGAGGTCGTCGTGGTCGTGATCGTATTGTAGTTGGATTTACAACTACCCGTGCAATCAGTGCCTATCACCACTAAAATTGTGAGTTAAAATCCCTCTCATGTCGAGATGTACTCAATACAACATTATGTGATACAGTTTGTCAGTGACTTGCGGCAGATCGGTGGTGTTTTCTCCGGGAACTCCGGTTTCCTCCACCAATAAAATTGACCGCAACGATATAACTGAAATATTGTTGAAAGTGGCGTTAAATCTAGTTCATCTAGAAATATGACCCTCTGTATAATTGTTAGTCAGATTAAAAAGGGTATTGTTTAACTACAATTGTCCATATTACCTTAAAATAAACAGTTCATACTAACTTCCTTTCAAATTTTCTAAGAAGTTGAAAGTGTAAAAATTAACGACCGATGAACGCAAAGTGATACCAATACCTCACACGACCCTTTCGTTCGAATGAATGAATTAATACATTTCAAGTGTTTGTTTTTAGTCAATTTTATTGTTGATAAGATACAATAAACACAGATTTAGCGTGATATTTCAAACCACATCCTTTTGTCTTGACAACATTTAATGTTGCTATTTAATTTAGTTTCCGATGGGAATTCATAATTATTTATAAGTACAGTTGGATAAAAATCTTAATAGTTTATTGACAGTAATTTCAGTTGATGATAATTGTGGTTTATTTGTCACTTTCCGAGGGAACGACCCCCTAAGAAACGATTTTCATTGATATGATTTATTGATCTTGTAAATCTCTTGTTGATCAATGAATAAATTAATTAGTGGGAATTACACTTTATTTCCTTGCTTCACTTAATTCCAAACAAACTTGTTGATAAATGTTAATCAAATAAGACTCATCTGTTTAGACTTTGGATTTCTTTTATAGATAAACTCTGTAATAGGCCAAAGAGAACCAGTTCATTGGAGCGTGTTTAATTTTTTTTTTTTGTCTTTAGAACGAGCATTTAGAAGTCTTGAAACCCTGATTTTAGTAATCGTCATCCAAGATAAGTTTTATTGAGTTCACCCCCGGTTTTTTATTGGGGTTCGTGATACCCGATCTTTAGTTTTATGTGTATGTTTTGTAGATCGTTGTTTGTCCTTTTTCTCTTGGTCATTGCGTTGGCAGTCCTTCTTCGATTTACGGATTCTGATTACCTCCCTTTGGTATCTTAGATTTACGGATTCTGATTACCTCCCTTTGTTATCTTAGATTTACGGATTCTGATTACCTCCCTTTGTTATCTTAGATTTACGGATTCTGATTAACGCTTTGGTATCTTCAAACTCTTCTTTTGACGCTCCTAATATTACGTTTAATCTACACAGTATGTTTTTACCATCACTCATGTTTCTGTAAATGACTCCTACGCGTGTTTTGTATGACTATTAATTTTTTTCCTTAATTGAAAATAACGAATCAATACATGTATCCATATGTCAGAAAAAGACACACATCAACTGAGCCAGACCACTAGTACTTTTCGGAGTGAGGGAAATGTTGAATACATATATTTTTAAGAGAATACGATTGACAGGTTCGTTTTATTTTCAGTTATCTAAATATTTTGTGTTAAATGACATCTATTAATACCACAGCATGTAAATTTAGATATTGTCAATGTTGATACAATATTAGATTCCTAAATACCGCAATAGAAATTCGATTTTGTTCCTCCAATTTTATTTTGTTCGTTTCGTTCTTTCATCAAAACTACAAACGTGTTTCGCCTCTGCAGAATCGTAGCGGTCTTTTTTGCGTTAAGAAAGGATTATTATGTGCCACGCTTCTATAACTGGTGTTTATAACCTTTTCAATATCAGTAGGGTTAGGGTTATGGTGTTGAACGTCACTTTCAACAATATTTCAGTTATATCGTGAAGGTCAGTTTTATTAGTGGAGGAAACCGGAGTACCCGGAGAAAACCACATACCAATCGAAAGTCACTGACCAACTTTATCACATAATGTTGTATCGAGTAGACATTGTCATGAAATAGATTCGACTCATAACTTTAGAGGTTATAGGCACTGATTGCACAGGTAGTTATAAATCGATCACGACCACTATTTCCCCTTCAACTATAAGATGTGCCCAATATTACCCCGACATAAAAACCAGGGGCGAATCCAGGGGGGGGGGCGCACCCGGCGCACCCCACCCCCCTAAGATTGGAAAACAATATGATTTTTATGCGTAAAATCGTGATTTTTCACACGAAATACCCCAAAAATGTTCGCGATTATTTTTAAGTGCCCCCCCCCCCCCTATAACTTGAAATCCTGGATCCGCCTCTGAAAACGCATTTGAACCTGCATAAGCCAGTATTATTTATCAGAGATTTTGTTCTCTGATTATAATATTAAATCTATAGCAGTTTTAATCGGTTATTAACTATCTTTTTGGAATTAGCTGAAGAACTAAAATAACATTGTACTTTTCAATGCAATTATATTTGTGATTGATTGTTATTTAAGCTCATGAGAAAAGGTATTAATTTTAGATTATTTTGATGACGAGATCAAATCTAAATCAATAAATCGGGTGAATCTGGGATGGAGACAGTAGATGGGTGTTTTGATTGCGTCACGTAAAATGAGAAATGCTGCATAGGATCGAAATTGTTTGCTTTAGAACGCGCTACGAATGACCAATCTTAACAAACTGTTACTTATAATGGGGGTCAGGGTTATGGTGTTTAACGACTCTTTCAACGTTATTTCAGTTACATCATTGCGGTCAGTTTTATTGAAGGCGGAAAGCGAAGTACCCTGAGAAAGCCACCGATCTGCTGCAAGTGACTGACAAACTTTATCACATAATGTTGTATCGAGTACACCGCGCCATGAACGGGGTTGGAACTCACAACTTTAATGGTGATAGGCACTGATTGCACAGGTATTTGTGAATCCAACTACCATTGGGTCACGACAACGACGGCCTCTTTTAATATACGAGAAATAAAGATAATTGTTTATTCAAGGTATTCTTCGTTCTCATTATTTATTCATAAATGTTTTTACCCGTCAGAGAAAGGTGACCGACCATTTGAACTGAGATCATATGCTATAGTTGGATTCACATCAACCTAAACAATCAATGTCTATCACCAACAAAGTTGTAGGTTCGATATTCACCCGTTGCGAGGTGCACTCGATAAGTCCGTGATTTGTGACATGTTAATGGCTATCTACAGATACATAATTTACTCCGGCAATAAACCGATGACCACGATATAACTGAAATATTGTTGAGAGTGGCATTAAGCACCAACAACAAAATCAACTTTCCTCAGTGATAAGTAACCTCAGCCGATTTTTTATATCCAATTAAGACCCTTTGATGTACTTGCTTCCTAAGATTTCGATTAAATTATTTGTGCTTCCAATTTTTTTTTATTATGAGCGTACCTAGTGTAGGTTGTTACAGAAAAGCATCATACACTAAATTGATTTGATTTGATTTTAATTTTGGTGTTTTAACGCCACTTTCAGCAATATTTCATCTATATCATGGCGACCAGTTTTAGTGGTGGAAGAAGCCGAAGAGAAACACCGACCATAGGCAAGCAACTGGTAAACTTTATCACTTGCGGCTGCGAGTCGAGTGCACCTTTTTTGTAATTTACAAAGCTGGACGCGAACCCACGCCGTATTGGTGATAGACTTGTATGAGTTGTTAGATATTCCAACTACCCACTAAATTAGATATCTACATTTTTAATATTATTTCATGCCAGGTTTTAGTGAGGTTCGTGTTGTTCTTTAGTTGTCTGTGTTGTATTTTGTTAACTATTGTTGGTCTTTTTGTCCTTTCTCTTGCGGCCATTGTCTTGTCCGTTTTTCCTTGGTTTGTGACTTCTGATATCTTGATATTTTTAACTTTTTTATGACACTGTACGTATTATCACCATGTGCGCCTTTAATCAATGACTGTATATACAAAATTTGAACTTAAGTTAATCCAGTAATTATTCATTGGAATTATGGATTATGGTGTTTAACGCCACTTTCAACAATATTTCAGTTATATCATGGCAGTCAGTTTTATTGGTGAAGAAAACCACCTACTTACCGCAAGTCACTGATAAATTTTATCACATAATGTTATATCGAGTACACCTCGCATGAGTGAGATTCGAATTCACCACTTTAGTGGTGATAGCACTTATCAGTACATGTAGTTGTAAATCCAATTACCATACGATCACGACCACGATGGTGCCTATTTATAAAATAAAAACTTTGTTTTTATATTTCAATTTAGCATTACACCATTAGAATACATAGTTATAGTTTTCAGCGCTATTTAATTTTTATTTATTTAATTTTATTTGGAAACTCGTAAAATTTAAGATCTAACTCATTCATTGTCGTATTACCTGAACATTACTTCGTGTCATCTTTGTGACGATAAAAGCTGCGGACAAAGTGAAATAATACTTTTTTTTAAAAATCGCCTGTCCATCTACAGTTGTAATCACAACTCTATGACAAATACAGGTTGTTTTTGTTTATAACTATTAACAATTTTGACACATTCTAAAACTCACAGCTTGCAGTAAAGAAAGAGGGACAAAAGAATTAGGTTAAACACCATATACTGTCGTGTATGTACATTGTATGTGTTGTAAAACACTTGCTATCTTGTCTTTTACTCATTAATCGTTTGACCCTATAAACCTAATTTGTTTGTTCTATATACTTTTTTTTAATGAAGAGTAAGCTTATTTTTGCTAGGTCAGTTTAACTTGTCCATTCCGCTAGAAGGGAACACCTGACTCGATTAATTATGATCGCACATATCTCTCTCATCAACAGAGACGGAAATTAAACGCTGTATACGGAAGACGAGACGTTTCTTGAACAATCTTGGGATGCGTTATTCTGTGATGGAATGTCATCCATATCATACCGACCATTCAGATTATTTGATTATCATCTCTCTGTGTTTTGTACAAAGTTCTCAGTTGCCAATGAGGAAAGTTAATAAAGATAGGGAAATCAATCACTTGATCAATTGTTTTAAAGATGTTTTTCTTCTCCTTGTCATTAAAGGGATACATTTACTATAGATTTGAAATTTACAGATTTTGTTCTTACACAGTCTTGTCATTAAAGGGTCAATTTTATTATAGATTTGAGATCTGTTTATATGTATTTTTTTTCTAGTTTGATATATCAGCACATGTATTGTTTAGCAACAACGAATCATGGCAAGGTGTACTCGATACAACATTGTGTATATAAAACTTGTCAGTGACTTGAGACAGGTCGGTGTTTTTCTCCTGGTACACCGGTCTCCTCCACCAATAAAGCTGACCGGCACAATATAACTGAAATATTGTTGAACGTGGCGTTAAACACCATAAACTATAAACCTTAGGAACTACGAAATGATAAGTTGCGTGTTTAATACCTATTGTCTCATTGATGCATAATACGTAAAATTATAAAATTACCATATATTTAACCAAGCATTGCAGATAGTTTACTTTATTCCTCCTTTGAGAATGGTCTAAAATAAAATGAAACATATCTTATTTGATATTGCCATCCTCTAGAGTGTACAATGTAAACATCGAACTTCAGATTATGTAATGATTTCTGTTATTTCTCAGATATCTAGAAGGGTTTGTAAAAATACATCAAACGAACACTATTATTACGGAGCAGCTATAAATCCTTTAAATGTTTTACATATGAAATCAAAAACATTGATATATAATTAAGTGCGTGGTACAGTCTACGCGTTTCTGGAACGACCTCCATTAGGCACGGTCGTATTCAAAAGATTGTAAAGCCAAATAATTTAAAATTCTGTGAAAGCAGGTATTTCGGTTTGTCAATTTTAGTGAAAGACCACAGATTGTAATGCTTTAATAAATAAAGACCTTTCATACATGGAAATAAAAACAGAAATGTTGTTATTATTAAATGAATGTGCAATATTGGTTTGTTTGTTTGATTGATTGATGATGTTTAGCGCCACTTTCAACAATATTTCACTTATATCGCGGCGGTCAGTCTGTTTTATTAGTGGAGGAAACCGGAGGACCAGGAGAAAACCTCCGACCTGTCGCAAGTCACTGACAAATTCATTACATAATGTTGTACACCTAGCCCTGATCGGGATTCGAACGCAAAACATCAGTGATGATAGGCAATATTGGTATGGCGCACAATTCACAAAGCAAATATGCACTAGGTAGTGTGGGTGTAAATGTGTGTACACGATTCACTATAATAACAATGTGTTAATGGAAAGATTTAATGAACATATAATGAAGGAGTGTAAAAGGTAATTAGGCGTACTCGATTTGCTTGCCGTATGCAATGTGCTTGTTATTATTCAAGCCGAAATGAATTCACCGTCGTTTCTGTTATTGTAAACATGCTTGTTGTTGCATGTATTAAAGCGTTAAATTGAACTTGATCTTGCATTAGAGTTAATTACGAGCATCATTTCACATATTTATTTTTCTTTTGCAGATAAGTAATTGCCTGGATAGAAACGCCATTACCGGAAATGACGTAGATTATCATTTATAATACTGTTAGGTGCATGCTTTTTTGTGGATATCTAATTTTGATATGAAAAACGGAATATTAAAAGAAGGAACTTTAGGGAATAATTTGGAATTCACCAACTGGAAAATACGGACACAGCAAACAGACGACATTAACCAAACTGAATTTAATGACGGCACTCGTGATTCTCAGTTTATGATTGATGGTGAAATAATTCACACTTGGAATTCCGACTACAAAACCTCATTTGTTATAATCGTAAAGGATCAAAAATTGTTCTTAATGTCGACATTTCGACTGGACGAATATTCTCTACCTAATGAAACGGATAATGTAGACGCCTTCACATCAACCGTTGCATACTACAGCCATAATTCTTCATTCCCATACTATAGTCAATTCAATTCATCATCAAATAATACAAACATAACTGATATGTTTGCATATAAACTCAAACACCCCGCCGTGGGCGCCATTTTGTCGATGTTTTCGTTAGTAACCATTCTTGGAAATTTACTAGTTATAACATCAGTATACAAAGAGTTATACCTTAGGACAATTACAAATTATTTTATAGTGTCTCTAGCTGTAGCTGACCTTATGGTTGGGGGTATAGTGATGCCATTTAGTATCAGTCTTGAAATGACCAATCAAGTGTGGCTATTTGGTACTGAATGGTGTGATATGTGGCACTCGTTTGACGTGCTAGCAAGTACTGCATCTATTTTAAATCTTTGTATAATTTCATTAGACAGATATTGGGCAATATCGGATCCAATAGCGTATCCTACAAAAATGTCTTCGTGCAAAGTCATGTTATTGATTGCGTTCGTTTGGCTGTGTTCTGCGGGGATTTCATTTCCTGCAATTGCATGGTGGAAGGCGGTAACGCCAAGCGACCTACCGAGTCATATGTGTTTCTTTACAGAAGATAGTGCCTATTTAATATTTTCATCGTTTGTATCATTTTATTGTCCTACTTTTGTTATGATGTTCGTTTATTGGAGGATATATTTAGCTGCAGCTTCACAAATGCGGAGCTTGAAAATGGGATCAAAAGTTCTCACATCAAATGGCAGTCATGGAAACCGGGAAGTTATGACATTACGAATTCATAGGGGTGGCATGCCAAGACAAGCATCAGACGAATATTCAAATACTTATGAAAAGTGTATAAGTGATCCGGAGAGTCAGAGTTTGTCGCCTGACTCTGCACGTACATCGATACAATCTCCCGGAAGACAGGCCAAAAATATAACGCGTAAACTACGTCAATTTGCTCTGAGCAAAAAACTGACAAAAATAGCCAGAGAACAAAAGGCGGCAAAAACATTAGGAATTGTCGTTGGCGTGTTTATTATATGTTGGATGCCATTTTTTGTCTTTAATATTCTTTTTGGAATATGTCACAGTGCGTGTGTATCATATCCAGAAATAGTTTTCCCAGTATTTACATGGTTAGGATATATTAACTCTGGAATGAATCCGGTAATATACGCCTTATCGATGAAGGATTTTCGAAGAGCTTTTGGAAAAATTATATGTGCGTGTTGCCCAAAACAACATTTTGAATACAGAAAAACCAACAATAATTGTTCTTCAACATCTAGTTTTACAGTTACTTGTACTGATCGTTTGTAATATTATTTATTTTTTCCTCCAATCAAAATTGTTCTTTTATTTGCTGCAATGATTATACTGAACATAATGACAATCAATCTACCATCTTGAACAACGCAACACAGAAATGTATTCAATTATTTTATAAACAAAACGAAAATACTACAACATGGCGACATACTAGAATGCCATATTTCTAAATATTATCAAAAAAAAAACGTAAACAAACTGTTGTGGGACCAATAAATGTCTGCCGGTGAAGTGTATGATTGTGGGTTTGTTTAATACACATAATATGCTATAATGCAACAGGAATAATGAAAAGATAAACCATTAAATAAATTTTTCTTCTCTATTTTATGCGAGGAGAATAAAGAAAGCTTTACTTTCTGACTTTGATTGTATGTACAGATGTTGTATGAGTATTGATGATACGGCTATTTCATTATAATTAGAGGGTTAGGGTTATGGTGTTTAACACCACTTTCAACAATATTTCAGTTATATCGTGGCTGTCAGTTTTATTGGTGGAGGAAATCGGAATACACGGAAAAAAACACTACATCCTATTTAGAACTCAGTTGTTATGTTGAATTAAATAGATAATGTTCTAATTCCTGACATTTAAATTCAAAATATCAACTTAGAATAGGAACAGCTTATCCTTCTGAAAGCACATGAGTTCACCCCGATTTTTGTGGGGTTCGCTTTGCTCAATCTTTGGTTTTCAGTATGGCATTTTTAGTTCATTGTTTGTTCCTTTGTCCTTTTCGTTTGGCGATTGGATTGTCTGCCCTCCTACGATAATCTTATCTCAGAAGTAATCTTCAAAGATATTTTGATATTTAATTGAATAAAAGCTATATTTTTTCCCCTTTGATATCTATATAAGACCTCAGTTCGCGAACTCTGTATGTATTCCCCTGGACAAAAGTGGCCTATAAGTTGTTAAAGACGTAACATTTTAAGTATGAAAATTTAGAAATCTAATTTTATGTGTTTGATGTTGTGTTTATATATTCATGTAAGAGTCCTCATCCATGTCATTGTGGTTATGTTTACCATTATCATATGTTGTTTATCAGTAACTCCCAGTCCACTTTACAATAAATAATGACATTGTCTCCCGAACAGGCTGATCGAATGTTTTTGGTTTAAATTAGAAAGAATGTCAGAATTGGAATATACTACATTAGAACTTACAAAAGATAGTTTTTTGGGTTGTCCTATTATGTGTCTTTAAGTCCTGAGTTCAGTATTGTGGTGCCCGTTAGGATTTCCGCATATAATGATATTCGGTTCGTCTTTACCTCCAGTTGTTTGTAGGAGGGCTCATGTCTTATTAACGTCATTTGTGTTTGTTCGAGCATAGTGGTGTTCAACACATATTGTGTTGTGTTTTTGTTTTGTTTTTCTTCGACTATGTTGCCAGTTTTTCTTGATTTTCCATTTTTGATTGCCGCTTAGGTATTCTCTAACGTTTATTTTAACAATTATTTAAACAAAAACAGCACATTTTCATTCAAACAAAGTTGATACTCATATCCAACTATATTGTATCACATTAAACAATTATATCAACAATAGCAATTTTTAACAGGGGGGGGGGGGTAATTTGTATATACGTGTGTTCTTAAAAATGTGTTTATACAGTCAATTTGTTTCTTCAATTTCGCTTCAAACTTTACCCCTGCACCTGTTTCAAACACAAATTTGACTGGGATTATTTGAAGGACTCAATCACACGTGTTTGACGACGTACTAAGACTTTCCAGAAAGATTCAACCACGTGTTTGACGACGTGCGAAGACTTTCCAGTGTGTTTTTGAAACAGGTGCATAAGTAATGTTTTAAGCGGATTTTGGAGGGATAATTTGAGAGCGTAATAGCATGTTTAAAATAATAGGGTTTAAGAAACTGATTTCTTCTAAAACAGTAGTTGAGAGTGGGTTTACATAAATCACAAGTTATACATAATACAACTAACATCTTTGAACGGGGACCAACGAACCATTATTTGGGTCATGTTTGGGTTAATTCCAACTAATTACTCCCTATTGTAGATTTAGATCACAACTTTAACGTGTATTTTTTTAAAGGAAGCGATGTATGTTAAAGTTATATAAAGGTGATGTTAAATACTAAAGTTTAGGGAATAACATAGAATGACATAAAAGATGGGACACAATCGTCAAATAAATCAGGGGTGAGGAAAAGTATTCGAAATTGTAAGCTGATGGACGTCTTGACTTAGGAAAACACGTGTTTCCCCATTGTCATTATTTTGGCATTACGAGTTACATCGACAAATTGTAGTTTTACATATGTAAATACAATGATGATCAACTTTACCATTTTGCTAATAGGAGTGAGTTGGAGAATGTTGTTTAACACCAAAAGAGCAATTTTTCAACTACATTGTATATCATGGCGAGAATAAGCTACATTCAATGAAATGATGATGATCTCCGCTTTGTACTAGACCAATGCACTGCATTGGATCTGTATAGTGTTAGCTCACTGATACAACAGTAAACGGGTAGATATAATGCTCCACTCGGACACATTATCCGGATTCCGAGACACGCAGATTTTTTTTACTCTTACGCATGAAAGCTGCGTGCTTAGCGGAGAAATAGCAAATACCAATTTTATATTCTTTGGTTTTACCGGACTGGGGCTCTAACCCACGATATAATCTACCACACTCGGGAGCATTATACTGCCGGTGCGGAGTTTACCTAAATTAATGAAAAGACAAAGTCTAAATACCAACAAGACATCACAATCTGGAATGACAAACCAAGGCACAAGCGAAACATCAAATTAAAGACAAAGTTTAAATACCAAGCAAAACATCACAATCTAGAATGACAAACCAAGGCACAAGCGAAACATCAAATTAAAGACAAAGTTTAAATACCAACAAGACATCACAATATGGAATGACAAACCAAGGCACAAGCGAAACATCAAATTAAAGACAAAGTTTAAATACCAACAAGACATCACAATCTAGAATGACAAACCAAGGCACAAGCGAAACATCAAATTAAAGACAAAGTTTAAATACCAACAAGACATCACAATATGGAATGACAAACCAAGGCACAAGCGAAACATCAAATTAA
>MJUT01039521.1:91546-117427 GCA_002080005.1 Gigantidas platifrons
CCCCCCCTAACCACAAATCCTGGATCCGCCCCTGATATTGTCCTATCTTATTTCTTATTTTGCTTAACATTTTGTGTTTTTATATTACTATGTTTTTTTGTATGCTAATGGTTCCTATTATTTAAGAATCTTCTTGGTTTTATATACTTTACGGGTTACCATTAACAGTCATTTATATAATATCATGTCGTTAAAACCTTGATAAACCAGTAACTCGTAAGCAGTAAACCCATAAAATAAAATAACGGAAGGAGGAAGTATCTATGATAAAGTCATTACGTATTATGTTAGCCAACATGGAACCATTATATAAATGAGATTAACTAAAGAGAAATTACAGCAACACATTTCATAATATATTTGTAATTTACACATATCGTTACTTTATACAATAAATGTTTTTTAATCTGTTAACTTCATTGTTCTTTAATTAATAAAGCAAATTTGAAATGTTGATAGTCTAAAGGGGTGAATTACATGATTATTTATAATATCATAGTGGCTAGGCTTAGGGTTATGGTGTTTAATGCCACTGTCAACAATATTTCAGCTATATCGTGGCGATCCGTTTTTGATGTGGAGGAAACCGGTGAAAACCACCGACCTGTAGCAAGTCACTAACAAACTTTATCACATAATGGTTGTATCAAGTACACCTCGCCATGAACTATATCATAGTGTAAGAAAGGTACACCTCGCCATGAACTATATCATAGTGTAAGAAAGGTATGAAAATATCAAAGGGGTAATCAGAAGCCGTAAATCAAAGAAGGACAGACAATACAATGACCAAAAGACAAACAGGACAAAAGGACAAACAAAAATCTTAAACATAACACTACACAGAAAACTGAATGTCGAGCAACACAAACCCACAAACAACGGGGATGATTTGATCAAGAAGTCAATAATAAAAAATGTTATTTTTTTAAATAATGATGATCATCATACATTTTCTAATTTAGTTTGTTCCGAATGAAAAATAATTTAAAAATAATTTGTAAATGGTATCAAGAAAATTAAGTCAGAAGATATTAAATATTAATTTTGACGAGAACAGCCTTGAGAATAAAAAAAAATTACAAAAGGAAATTGATTATACGTCCGATTGACATTTTGAAATGTAAATCTGGTGACGGAAAAGTCTGCATGTCACTGACTATTAACGGTGTTCCTAATGGTATATTGACGAATAACATCTTGAATAACCACGGCATTTTTGCTGTGTTTGTCAATTATATTCAACTCTATCCTCGTACATATTTAGACTATAATGAGATAGTTAAGTGTTACTAGCCTTATTGATGTTTATTTTAAATTAGTCAGCCTACATAAGCTTCACTTGAAAATTTTCGTTTTAAGATGTGACGTATTATGGTATAAAGTTGTCCGTCCGTCAGCGCAAATATGTCGCGCATCTCTTTGCATAAACATGTTTTTTTCTTAAAACTTTGTTTCGTTCCAGAGCTATAGTACTGGATTTTATAAAACCTAGTTTGTTGTGAAAAACAAAGGGGTCATCATTATACAAAAAGCAACAACACTACCACGCAAAAGTAAACAAAACAATGAAATGAAATACAACTAGAACATCATGAACCCCATCATTAACAAAACTGGAATGGGATTGGTAAAAGACCGAAAGCATCATCTACATGTATATATCGATACGTGAAATTATTGTTTCGGACGGACTAGTCTTCTCTTCCTTATAAGAATACAAAAACAAGCCGGAAAGTAGGGGTGAACAGTTTGTTCCCATTTGTTAGAAAAACTCAACAAACATGCTTTTGCCTATAACGTTATCCATTTTGAAAAACATATTCAGTTTACTTTACACAAAAAATATTTGTGTCTTTAGCTTACCAAATTCAAAGACTCAATTGAGATTGTCCCATCACTTGTTTTCCGGCATCATACCCATACAACCCACGCATAAGCTCAATGATATTGACCTAATTTTCTTGGTCTACTGACTTTGATGAGTTTATACTAAGTTTTCGTAATTAAGTTAGTTTCTCCATTACCTTACAGTATATGGTCAACAAAGAATGTATCACCTGACCATGACCTCATTTTCCTGGTCTACTGACCTTGTTAAATTTATGATAAGATTTCGTGATGTCAGTTTCCCCATTGGCATATAACATAGATTCACCATATTTGGTCCACAAATTCATGCATTTTTATGCAAATGTCAAATTAGTTTAATTTCAATTTCATGATACTTTGATTAAGTTTGTTTTCTGACAAATGTTCATAGAGACAGGCGAGAAATAGATCTGTTTTTACAGTTGTTGGGTACTGTATATAATCCTAACTTCAGCTGGTTATAGTGTCAATTCAGAATTGTAAAACTACATGTAGCTTTAAATGGATACATACATGTTATTGTTGTTCTTTCAAAAAACAACAGTTCGCTCTAACATCTCTGGTGGTCGGATACAGGCTTTCCAGATCATATTAAACATAGTTTTTAAAGGTTTTCTTCATATCCAAAACTAAATAAAATCTCTGTGTACCAATTTATCAAATAACGACATACATTGTAATTAACTATTTGGAAAATAAAATTTGTTTATTATCTGTACTATTGTCTTTTCTGACCACTTTAGCGTTCAGGCTAAGACTGATTGGCTAGACGATAAAGCCCCAAAGATAAGTTTTAGCATCAACACGATTAACATCACAGTATCAAACATCATTGCATCTTTGATATAGAAATCAGTGTATGACGAGCCACTTGAGATAACATAAGATGTTAACACTTACAAACAGTTGTAGCGACAACAAAACAGCAAGGCAATACATTGGTAAGTTCTTGGTGGATTTAAGTAATTTAGAAACAAATTGGATTAACACCTTAAAGAAGAGTTTGAAGATAACAAACGGGTAATCAGAATATGTATTTCGAAGAAAAACAGATAACACAATGGCCAAAAGAAAAAGTACAAAAGGACAATCAACGATCTACAAAACATACACATAAAACTAAAGATCTAGTAACACTCTGGACTTGATTATAGCAATGGATAGAGATTCCGAATAATGACAACATCAATGATCCATAATGGTAATGGAGATATGTAGACAACGGGTGTTGTGAATGGTATAGGAGATGGTGATGCTTTCTGGGCTCATTCTGGATATTTAAAGATCACCTATCAAATAAAATAAATCTAAAACTCCAAATACAATAAGTGTCAATTTTACGCTTCAAACATTTTAAGCTTGACATAGCTTCAGGTTTAGTGTCGATGTCATTGTCGCAAAATGTCATACCTTCGCTCAACAATATCAAGCTGACGGGCCAACCTTAATGTCTAATAAGAATTTCATGTCAAATTGCTGCTTGACCTATCAAAAACACGTCAATTATTTAAAAAGAACTCTTGCTCGTAACAGATTAAGAGAAAACTTACTACTTCACAGAATTTATTGATTTTGGGCTCATTTCTACATTAGATAATTTGCGATGACATTCGTCTGATAATAGTACTTCAGTGTAAAGTGAAAGTAATACTACCTCGATTGAGTAAGTACTTATATTGACTTTGTCTCTCATCCTGATTGGATGAATGGGTTGTGTCTGAAATAAATAGAATTGTAAAATTCTCCCAAATATTGACCTAATATAGGGTGGATACAGTATACTGAACTTAGTGATACCATAGAAAGCATGGTCATTGATATATTAGGGAGAATGTGTTATACTGTTAATAAGATATTAATTAATTGCTTTTAAAGCAATCACTGGGAAGGAATTGCAGTTTGAATGACCGTGTGTATATTTTGTGTAGAGATACGTGTCATTTGATATCGTTAATGAAAATCAAAAGAAGAGAAAAGAATGTGTAATGAAAACATCCTTTTTGACAAAAACAGAATGACGATGCGTCTATTTGAAGAAAAAGATGGAGAATTGTTGGTTGCTTAACATAACATTCCACGATATAACTGTAATATTATTGAAAGTGGCATTTATCACCATACGCACCCCACTTAACATGCTGTATGGCAAACATTTCACGCATACTAATGACGAATTTGAATATGCGAAAGGAGTATTCCTTATATATACGATAAAGGTGTACTACTCCACACATAATCTTGTGTGGATCTTATGTATACATTATTGTTGCAGTGTCTTAAATTATAATGTTTATATGCCTACAGCTTAAAAAATAGGATAAAAAAGGTGAGACCTACTGAGCCTTTTACCAGCGTCGAATATACATAAACTTGATATCCATTAACATTGTGTTCATTTTGCAGAAAAATTAATCCATATACGTTTATATTTCTAATTAAATAATAAAATTATACAAGTATCCATTTATTGCCTCTTTTGATATTTCCTGTCATCAAGAAGTGAACTAGATTTACTAGTTTCCCAACGCTCAACAGGTAAAATGTGACATGGGTACCAGAAAATCTACATTTCTGTCAGTGTAATAATCGCTAAATTCTGTAAAATAATCTTAATAACAATCAACTAGAAGTTTGTAACTTTGTATAATGACTTTGCCTTCCACCAATAATATGTATTGTTTATATGTCATTTCCATGCCACTGTATTGTGTTTATATTGTTGTATTGTTTATATGTCATTTCCATGCCACTGTATTGTGTTTATATTGTTGTATTGTTTATATGTCATTTCCATGCCACTGTATTGTGTTTATATTGTTGTATTGTTTATATGTCATTTCCATGCCACTGTATTGTGTTTATATTGTTGTATTGTTTGTATTCACATGTACCCCAGTTGGGGTCTTTGAGAAATAAAAGCTTCAAGCTTCAAGTGATAGTATATACTAAACATGTATGGAATCAATATAATTTGACTGTTCAAATAGAAGAAGCAGTGCAGGATAAATACATGTATGTTCATCTTAGAATACTGCAAATTAAATCTTATCACAATTAGACACATTTAGGTTCTCTTCGATTTGTAGTTTCATTGAATTTGATTTGACAGATAAAACATGTGGTATTTTGTATATATTAATAACACATAGATGTGTCAGGTCTTATCAATAACTGTAAGAAAGAAAACAAGGAAAGCCTTTCAAGAAATTACTTTCAATTAAGACACAAGGACGTTATTTTTGTATAGTAAAATTATTCCTTCTAATTTTATTGAAGAAACATAGACGTACAATTTTATAACTTGGTTCACTCTGAGCCACCCTAAAAAAAAAGAGAAAAAAAATGCATTTCTTATCAGCATTTATGTACATAGAGAAACGAATAGGACTTGCTATCAGTCCCGGTTCAACTCTTGACTGACTACTAACATTTACTAACATTTCTTTACTGATTACGTAATAGAGAATACACTCCAACTGTAGATTCTTAAAAATAATCAACAAGGCCCGTAAGGGTCGAGTTTATTATCTTTAAGAGTCTACAAGTTGTAGTGTATTCTCTTATACAATACATTTCTATCTGCAACAGTGTTTTCATTTTATATTTTTTACCTGTTCAGAAAGCTAAATAAGTCACAATTAACTAAAAATAAACAGCAAAATGTTATCGGCATCCGTGCTTTCGATTCTCGTTTATATTTAGATATTTCAAGGTCTTTCAAGTGTCCCAAATATTCACCTGTGGTCTGTCTGATTTGTTAAGTTGCGGTCGGTTTGTTGGTTGTTTTTGCATTGTGAGAATACTCCTCAGTTCTGAACATAGATTATGTCAGAACTCAAATATTTGTATCGTGTCTTGTATGTATTCATCAATTGCTTTTTTTAAGCAAAATGTTGATATTTTATTTAGCAAAGCTTACTATCAAGAGTTATATATATAATTATAGAACTTATTAATGTGGGCAACTTGGCTGGTAAGATGAAAGTTTTGAAAGTCAAAGTAGACTTTAAAAAGCCCAGCAGTGGTTCGAAACACGAAAGTCCCAAAATAAGTAAAACATGTTTTCAAGCCTAAAATGGTAAAAGGTTAAAGTTCATATATTCAAGAACAAAAGAATCAACTGTAGATTCTTAAAAATAATCCACTGTTCGAACAATAATGTGACGTCAGAGAAATGTATTATATGTGGATAGTAAATATAAGTGGTCTGGTCAGTCAAGATTTCAACTTTCATAGCAAGAATTTATTTAAAAGGGTTTATTATTAAGAAAACGACTTGTAGCAAGTCTATGAAACTAACAAATGAGGAAAATATTCAGTTGTTTGAAAAGCAATAACCGTTATATTTACAAAAGAAAATCTTTATCAAAGTAACTGCCATCCTGAACAACATTTATTCTGCAGGAGAAAGTAACATTATTTGACGGCCATCTTTTACCCATTTAGTTTGCGCTTCTCTTCTAAATAAAAGAATTGATTGGTTATTGATTTATGTCTAACGAGTAGTGTTTCATGTATTATCATCCTTCCCTCCCGCTATATCTACCTATTGACTCCATAAGCAAAAGTTGTATCAAAGTTCGCGTGAGCTGAGCAGGACTTATCAACAGTCAGCAGGAGTTATCACCAAATTCTCCCAACGTTTAAACGATAATTCCTGTAAAGATGACAAAAGTAAATACAATAATATTTTACAAGTATTTTCGTTTTATATATTTGATTATAATTACTTTTAAATGTTTTACCAAAGTGAATCAATTTTACAAAGCAAAGTCACATGCGGAACAGGAACTGCTAACCCTTCCGGAGCACCAGTGGGTCACTCCCGGTTTTTAGTGGTGTTCGTGTTGCTCGATCTTTAGTTTTCTGTTCAATGATTTGTAAATACATTTGTAATTGTTTGTCCTTTTGTCTTTTCTTCGTTTGGCCATTTTGTTGTCTGTCCTTAGATTTACGGCGTCTAGTTGCCCCTTAGATTTACGGCGTCTAGTTGCCCCTTTGGTATTTTGATACTGTTCTTACCAAAGTTAAAAAAAGATGCACAAACATATGTGCTCTGTATCGCTCTGACACCAATTTATTTGTTAAATGGCAGACATGTTTCATATGATTACAGTTTAAATACATGTTTATCATCAAACACTTCTGAAGCACATTTGGTATTAATAAAAACGATTTTTATATTTTTATTTTATTATGTGTTGGGTAAATTTTAATTAATAATAATTCACATTTAGGAATAATTTATTGCCCTTGTTGCCTAAGTGTCTGTCCGTTATATTTAACATATTGTTAAAACTATTTTATTTTAATTATTTTCCCATTGAAATGTCAATATCTTTGTCAAATGGCATAAGAACTGGCCTTTATTTAATATAGTTTTTATTACATTTTACTATTAAACTATTGCTACAAAAGAAATTGTTTAAATTTTTCCCATTGTGAATTTTTTATTTAAAGGTACCATTATTGCAGCAGAAACTAGATATGGAGTATATACATTTTGTATAATATATCTCATGTGATACGATATCCTAGGATTGGTGTTACATATCGGAAGGTCTTTGATGTGGGGCTGTTGGTAACAATAAAGCTATAGAATCAAAGTGGTAAGGTAGAAGTCAGCATTAACTTGGTTCATGTTCCTCAATCTTTAGTTGTTGTTGGCTTTTGTTGTTTTGTTATTATTATCTTTTTTTTTCTTTATTTTATTTTTACATTTGTATCCAATGGATTGTAAATTCTGAATACCAATTTTTCTAATTATATATAGCACAACAATATTTGCCATACGTAAAGATGGTATGTGGTCCAACAAATAATTTTCTTTCACAAGATTTGTTTTACAAGGATAATTCTTCTTTTTACCATATTCAAACTGACAACAGATTATTACGATTTTTAACGGATTTGCTTTATTAGCTGACAATATATTTTATGCATTATTTGGCTTACCAATCTTTCGATCATGAGCGTACCTGATGCAGGTTACTCCAGAAACGCGTCATGCGCACTAAGTTATATATCTATGTTTTTATTATATGTGTATGAATGTTTAACGCCATTTTGAACACTATTTCAGTCATTATGTGGCTGTCAGTTTTGTTGGTAGAGGACGTCACAGAAAAGGCCGATCTGCAACAGTCGCTGACAAAACCTAAAGACATAAATTTGTACATGCATCGACTACAGCTCACTCATAACTTCAGAAGTTGTAGAGACTTACTGTTTGAATTATGTAAATTTAACCTTAGTATCTGTATAGGTAAATGATGTACTTGGAAATTTATTTCTAGCGATGTTAGTTCCGTATATGGATTTCTTTATTTCGTTTCAAATCCATTTATTTCACTTACAACACAGTTTATGACGATTAGCAGATTCAAGTACTTGCAAGACAAAATACTGACAAACAATCAATAAAAACATAAAACATCGCTGCTTTTGACATATGACCGATATCTTTTCGTTAAACCGTGAACATTATTGATATTTCTTAATCAAACGGAAGTCCATAGCAGGACTTAGGACATAAATATTGTTGAAACAAATTAACGAAAATTTAACCTTTAACCTCATATGATTACATAACACCACGTTAAATTGAATTCGTGGCGGTCAGTGGAACCAGAGAAAACCCAAAAAGCGGCGCAAGTTAGCAAGTTATATTACATACGAATAATACAATAATAAAGTTCTGGTAATATTGACATGACCGATACTTGTCTTTTTGTTAAATTTCCAACACTTAATAAAATAATCAGCTTGAGACCATAAACCTTAGAAAATAAATATTGTAGAAACAAATTTACGACAATCGACCCCTAATCTCCTATGATTGCATAAAATTATGATGCAAACCCATTTTAATGTATACTTTCTCTTAAAGCAATTAATTGCGGTTCACAAATACATGTAGTTTTATAAGCTTTTTCTGTAGATTAATAATTAAAATTTTGGTTTGCATAATATCAGCGATGTTTAATTTTTTCGTTTTTTTTTTCTTGCAAGTATATGAACACTTCGATATGTCAATCGTCAACACCCGTGCTAAAAGCGAATGAAATGGACTTGAAACAAAATGAACAAGTTTTACATGGAGTACAAGTACATAAACACAAAATTGAAATTACAAACTACAACATACAGAATGCATTTTTATTATGCTTATATTATGTAATTTTACAGTAGTGTCAGGAATTTTAGGAACTTTTGACAGGCATGGGCGCGGTTTTCATAATTATAATGTATTGTTATTTTACTTCTTCCAATGGTTTAAAACACTGGGTAGACTTCTACATGCATGACTTTGCTAACTCAATTACTGGATTGATTGTAATTTATAGGAGTTGGACACAGTTTGTTGTCTTCCTGTGTTTGACAGGACCAAATTCCTGTATATTTTTTAAATATCGTCTACCTATTGTCCAATCCTTATTAGTGTGGGTTGTTTTCGGCGTAAAGATGTGTGCGAGCTTTTACTGTAATGACCGAGGTACGATTTACCATTATTTACAGACAGAGAGTAAAACCTAAAGATATAGCAGTTATACATGGATACGAATATCACACCTGGTTATCTCTAACAATAAATTATGGATGATGGTGACGCAGCAGGCTTGTCAATGCAAGAATTTATAGCGTACAAGTGTTGGGCAATGGTGTTATATCTTCGCGTGTGTGGTATTTTATATCAGTTAATGGGCATGATCTACCTGCCAACTTGATCAAAGGGAGCTACGGTTTATATCCCGGAAAAAGATAGTAAACGTTTAATCTACATGTATGTATCAAAGTTGATAACTGTATACAAAAATAAATGGAAATACCGTATATGTTTAAATGCCAGTGGCGAATTTAGGACAAATGAGGCCCTGTGCTAGTTAAGTTATGAGGTATCTTACTTAGGCCCTGAAGGAGTTATACCTAGTAGACTTTGTGGCTCCCATAGACTATCAACTCTATCATTATGTCTGGAATCGCTCCGAAACAGAACGCATTAAAATTTAAAATTGCACCACATTGCAAAAATGCATCGTAAAAAAATAGTTTTGGCAGGAAGGTGGGCCCCCTGTGTTTACGTACACATGGCAGGAAGGTGGGCCCCCTGTGTTTACGTACACCTGGCAGGAAGGTGGGCCCCCTGTGTTTACGTACACCTGGCAGGAAGGTGGGCCCCTTGTGTTTACGTACACCTGGCAGGAAGGTGGGCCCCCTGTGTTTACGTACACATGGCAGGAAGGTGGGCCCCTTGTGTTTACGTACACATGGCAGGAAGGTGGGCCCCCTGTGTTTACGTACACCTGGCAGGAAGGTGGGCCCCCTGTGTTTACGTACACCTAAGCACAATAGTAAATCCGGCACTGCTCCCAGTCAACTGATTAGTATTCCGAAAATAATAAGCAGTTCATGTAGGACCAGTGGCATCCGTCGTGTTACTCTTGTTACCAACCAGGTGATAGTAATAAATTATTAGATACAATCATCTTAGAGACTAATTAGTAGGGAAGATGAAGACTATAATTAATATGTATGCGACATTAAGCCTAATAAATCTCTCGGCATTAAGGAAATATTGTCACAAAAAGTAATATTCTCTATCGACGGATATAATTAAAGGGACATTTTCTGCCAAATAGTAAATTTGTATTACCCATAAAAACTATCAGATATGATTGATGCCTTAATAAAACGTGTTTCTGTAACTTATAAATGTTATGAAATGTACGCGCATCGGGTAAAAAACGTGCAACTGCTCGTGTTTTGAGATCGATCTAGAAATTGACGCCATCTCATTAATTATCGAACTTGTTTACGGAGTTTGTCGAATCGTCATTAAATCAGTACAACAATGCACTTATTTCTTATGTTTTGTGAATCTGCTTTTAGTCGGTGTTAATTACGGACAAAGAACCATGCAAGTTGGCAGTTAATAAGCGACACAACACAAATTATTCGTTTTTACCTGTCACTAGTCAGGTCAATTGCATACGGAAAAAGCGAGGTCAAATTATTTGCTTGCAAGCAAATAAGTAATCGATGGTAATTTTCGTTCTCATAAGGCGGAAAGTGGTTCGATAAGCTGTTTAATGTGAAATATTTACCTTTATTTCATCATTTTAATGCTATTTACCAATTTCCAAAGCATATCATTTTTTTGGTCAAATTCGTAGCTAATACCCCTTTAATACTTTGTCTATTTTGCAGTCCTGAACATATAATGTTTTTATACAACAATCAGTACATTTACTAATTATATACAGGTGTATGTATAAAAAAAAACAACGTTTGCTTGATACGTCTACTGGACGTATAAGGTCTCCTGGTACCATGTATCTTATGTGGAGCGAAGCACAATAGACACTGTTCGAACAGAGAACGCGCCGTAGACATCTAAATGAAAATTCAAGCCAAATGTCAAATGTTTTTTGTTTTTTTTTTCATTTTTGTGTGCCAATTTAAGAATATTGTGGATATACGAAATTGCAGCATAACACAATATACGTACATTGTCGGGAATATATCGTTCCTAATGTACGTATATTTTCTATATAAAGATTGCATTATAACTATCAAGTACACAGCTTCTCCACAGCGGGGTAGAACAACCCTAGCAATGGGCGTTCACTGGTTTGTTCTACACACGAGATGTAGTCGAGTTCCTTGTATTTGGAGAATGCTAGACTGTCATGACATGTACACGACCACTTACAAAAGTTTAAAGATTAGCGACAGTTTGTTAAGAAGAGTTTGAAGATACCGAAGGGGTAATCAGAATCCGTATTTCGACGAAGAACAGATAACACAGTGGCCAAAAGAAAAAGGACACAGAGACAAACAACGATCTACAAAACATACAGAAAAAAGATAGAGTAACACGAACTTCACTAAAAACCGGGAGTGAACTCAGGTTAAAAGTGGTGTTTACGGGTTCGTAGCAAGGTAGAACTGTCTCGACGTTTATCAAGCACCGCTCGTTTATTGTAATCAAAACATCCACTAATAAGCCCATCCCTATGCTGAATTTGTAATTACATAATTTATTGTTAGTAAAGCTTGTTGTAATTAATATTGTTGTGGAATATCGCTTACTTATTGATAAACAAAAATGAATCAGCTGGTATTGTATTTTGTTTGTATGATACTGGTGAATCTTTAACTTTGGCGTCAGATATACCGAGGAGCGAGAATCATGTGTCATTATTCCCCCTATCCTAAAAGTCATTTAAGCCAACTAAATCTTTAAATTAATTGAGGAAATTGATAGGAAAAACGTGTTTTCAAATTCATGCCAGTATTGTATAGCAATTAAGAAAGATACAAGTAAAATGTCATTAAGAAAAACAATTACTAACACCGTTAATTTGCTATAATTTCATTTATCAACTACAAGACTGACAGGTAGCTTGTTATTGAAATCAAAAAACCATCCTGTAAGTAAAACAATATCTACATTTTCGCATTGCGATATAATTTCAATAATTAATTAATTAATTAATTTGGTCAATGAATCATTCCTTTGACAGGTTTTTGGAAGAAAGTATATACAGTTTCATTCATTTCCACATAGTGATTTGAATTGAATAATTAATTAATTTGTCAATGAATCCTTCCTTTGACAGGTTTTTGGAAGGTACGAATGATCTTGGAAAGAAAACTTATTTCTATAATAAATAACATTTTAAGGAGTAAACTAACAAAAACGTATCATAAAACAATATAACGATAACGGTGTTTAGTGAGGTTCGTGTTATTCGATCTCTAGCTTGCTTTCTGTGTAATGTTTTGTAGATCGTTGTTTGTCCTTTAGGTCACTGTGTTGTCTGTCCTTCTTGGATGTACGGATTATGATTACCACTTTGGTATCTTCAGACTCTTCTTATGAAGATTGAAATAGACATTATCTCAAGTATAAGACCACGTATATCGTGCGTACTAAATTAGATTTAAATTTTCATTTTTTTTTTCATATTTCTTTTTATACTAATTTCTCAAATTTTAAGTAGCATTTCATTATACAATGTAATCCATACTGTATCTTGAAAATAATCTGGTTTGTAACAAAGATATTACGACGGGTGGCACTAGTAGAGCAGGATCTACTAATCCTTCCAGAGCACCTGAGTTCACCCCAGGTTTTAGTGGGGTTCGTATTACTCAATCTTTAGTTTTCTGTGTAGTGTTTTATAGATCTTTTTTTTTTGTCATTTTGTCCTGTTTATTTTAGCCATTGTCTTTTCTTCTTCGATTTATGGCTTCTGATGATTACCCCTTTGATATCTTCAAACCTTTTTTCATTGACAAAAAATGACACAAAGTACGAAATACCATCAAGGAACGTTTTGGATGCAAATGATAAAAAAAAATATTTTTTAAAAAAGAAGAAGAAACACCTTACAGAACAATAAGGCTACCTTTTGTATTTCTTTATTTATAATTCTGACTGTTTTCAAATGTCACGATGTTCAAGGCTTCCCTACTGAACTATAGAGAACAATAACTATAGAAAATAGTGAGAGGCGGAACAAGACATTCTATGTCGCACGTTAAAACACCAAAAATCAAATCAATCAAAAAAATCAACAATCTAATATATAATGAAAACGTAGATATCTAATTTAGTTCGCACGACGCGTTTCTGGAATTAGATACTCTCAGTCAAAAGATTGGAACGTCAAATACTAATAATTTAAAGTTATTGGGAGAGCAAGTAACCGGAAAATTCCACACAGGACTAGCCAAAATCGGCTACGGTTACTTGTGCTTGCGAGTGCATGACCTGGGTTTTACCAACTAACTTTGAGTAACTGTAAATTTTAAACAAATAAATCTCTAATAAATAGTGTCAGTGCCGAAGTACTGACTACTGCGTGGATGATACCCTCGGGAGCAAATAGTCCAACAACAGAAAAATCGACTCACTGATAGTAGCTAAATCGTAGATATCTAATATAGATCCCACGGCGTGTATCTGGAATAACCTTCATTATGTACGCTCGTAGTCAAAATATTGGAAAACCCAAAAATTTAAAGCCACTCGGAGCTAGTAATTGCTTAAACAGGATAACCAATATCAGAAACAAAAAGCTAAAAAGATGAGCAACATGGACCCCACTAACAACCGGAAGTGAACTCAGGTGCTCGCGAATATCTCACAGCTTTTGATGAGTACAAATATGTAGAGAGTCGTCATGTGTGGGCCATTGTAAGACTGTATTTATTATCTCTCCTTGGTCTTTTGGCAATCAAGACATGTATCCACAGAGTCACCACAATACTTCATCAGTACAAATGACTTATTGTTGTTTTTTTAATCTTGTTCGTTGGTTAATGATTTGTATATACGTCCAGACTAGAATTACTCTGTAAACATTAACTGATAATAAAACAAAACACTATAAGATTGCTCCGAATTCAATTTAATGCTACATACTCATTTTCGTGCATGTGTTCGACCATAAATAAAATCGCCTTATCAGTTAAATAAAAAAAGAAAATATTAGATTGTACTAATTGATGGTATTCATCAAAATGTTTACTTTCCCACCATCTTACGTCAGGCACTTTCCAAGAATAGCTGGCTTGTAATATATTTTCAGTGAAGCCGCTTTGTCATTCCGTGATATGCATTTAATTTGCAATTTACTATATGCGGTGCACTTAACTTACATAACAGAATAACGTCATACGAGCATATTTCATAACCATAACAACATTTTATATGGCAATCTATATTGCTTCTATTGGTTATTGTTCGGGGAAGATGAATTAGTTTATGTCAAAATAGTAAAAGTCAATAGTTACATCAGATAAAATTAGGGAAAACTTCATTTTCCGGAATGATCCCAGAATGTAATTGCCCGGAAATATTTTTTATCGGAGTAATGAACAGTGAACGACTCTCTACTACTAATTCCTACAGATTTTCGACTTTTCTTTACACAGTCTAGGAGAAGTATGAAGATACATACGGTATAATAAGAAGCCGTATATTATAGGTTAGAGTTAGACAATACAATGGTCCACAAAAAACAACACAAACAACTAAATATTGAGCTATGTGAACCCACTTAAAAGTCAGGTACTCCGGATGGGTTGGTCATTCCTGCATCAATAGTGACATCCGTCGCGTTGCTCATGTTTAAATTCCGGTAATAGGTCACATTCGACGAAAAGTTATGAACTGGGAAGGAAACACTGGATTGTGACTATGTAACTACGAGGAATATTTTCATTGCCATATGTGACCCACATATACCGTAAGCGTTAACGATTGTGAAAATTTCGATGTGATTTCTTCAGATTTATCATTGAGAAACCCATGACTTAGCACCATCCATGTTAGCAGAAACCCTTTATCAAAATATATCATGGACTCCTGATAGGAAACAAAGCTCTGGAATATCGTATCAGCTAATAATGAAACGTGATATGTAGGTCCTGTTGGAATATTGCTATATATAAATTGAAAATTCAGAATGCGAAAATTTAAATGATCTCTTTTGCAGTTACCAAACTTTTTAATTATTTAATAAAAAGACATCATGTATATAGCGTAAAGTGAAATTAAAGGAACGGTGAGAACATCACAAATGGTACCCATTGGTATCCTACCATTTGGGTTTGCTGTGACTTTATAAATTATGTGATAAAGTTTGCGACAGATCGGTAGTTTTCCCCATGCAGATCCTCCGGTTTCCTCCACCAATAAAACTGACCACCACGATATAACTGAAATATTGTTGCAAGTGACATTACACACCATCAAACAAACAAACAAACAAACAAAAACAAGCAATCGTTATCAAACTCGGATCGATAGCTAGAAGTCAATTTTCCTCAGTTCATAGTAGATGTTGCTTTAATATATACTGGGCAACTCGATAACTCCGATATTTCGAAGTAAAATCCTCTATCTGTTCGACTTCGACGCAACGAGGTTCGACTGTAGATGTCATATATTAAGTGTCAGCTGTTCTCGAAAGCCATTCATTAACCAGGAGATGACTGTTCTCCTGTGTTTTTGTAAATTAGGAGTAGCTCATCCTTCAAAACTAGTAAGGAATAGAAGCCTATAAATCCGTTAATGGTATGCTTGGCATCATATGACACCAGTAACAGTGTCGTTCATGGAAAACTGGAAATTATGCATGTCATTTAAGAAAAATATAATACAGAAGAGGTTACATATATATTATAAGAGGAGCTCACAGAACCCAGTTGAGGATATACTCTTGAATAAAAAGGACGAATTGGGTAAATCAAAAATCCAATCACAAAGAAAACGAAACAACAGAACAATATTGTCACAAAACTCACACCAAAAAATATTAATGAGACCAGGTGCACCATAAGAAATATAAATTGTTTTGCTTTTTTTTTTTAATACGTTTTTGTCGTTTTTCATCCTCCCGTCGTCTTTCTTTCTTTTTTTATCGTTATAAGTGAAGAAGCAAAACGACCTTCACAAAAGATAACAATGTGACAATATACTAATAAATAATGTATCCTTCGTCTTAATTGAGACTGAAGTAAAGACAATATTCTGATAAATCATGGCGGTACTGTGTGTGTCTTATGATATTTACAATGAAATCACTACCAGTGAAATTGACATCCATATTGTCAGTCATCATCGATAGTTAGAATCATTCACGGAAACTAGATAGTGGAAGTGATTTACTGTGTGACATAATACGGACAGAACAAATTTAATCTAAGAGAGTGTCTATCATTCTATGTGTATCTTCTAATAAAGTTGCCGTGCTTTGGTCCAGACAACATCATGTTATTTCAGTATAACATCCGATGGTAGCAAGTTAATTTTGTCCAACAGCAATATAGATACGAAGTTGTGCCCGATCAGAATCAGAAAAAGTACGAAGGGACGAAGGTTATTAAAAGATTCTTTATCTTTTGAGTACGAAATTGGAATCAATGATTAACAGGTTATTGACTTTTTTATTTTAGATGGAATTAAACAAGAAAATAACGAAGGTCAGGGATAACTGTAGAATCACCTTCCGGATAAGCTAAGCATAAAAAAAATCCGAACAGGAAATCAAGAATGGACAATCCATAGACAAGGACAAGTTTTGGCACAAAACACAGAACGTAGACACACAGAAAACTAAAACGATCGCCAATGTGTAAATAGTTCCTGTTTTTTATAAGACACTCGCATTAAGGTTAGGGTTGTGGCGTTTAATGCCACTTTCAACAATATTTCAGCTATATCGTGGCCACGCGAACTCAGATTAACATGCAAAATATATATATTGGAAAAACACAAACGCAATACTGGGGTAGCTCTGAAATTACAGGCTGTGCACAGTCTCTACCCTAACGTACAATTTAAGATGCACCCACATGCTATCTACCCACTTATTTGGTGAAGTAAATATCTCATTTATATACAAAATTGATATTTTATTTGTAACACTGTACAATGACAGCAATGTCTGACATATTGCGAATTATGATTGATCAAATTATAATATTCATAATAACATTAGTTTTCAGCATAGTATCTATGGTCAAAGCTAGAGATATAATGAATTTTATATTTTGTCTTTGGCCAAAGCAAATGGTACGAATTTCACATTTTGATGATCGCTTGTCTTGGCTCATTAATGTACAACCCACATTGAATATACCATTAGGCCACACTCTAACTCGCAATCTGTCAGACTTTGTTGTCACGTTACAATATTAGAAATATATATTGTTTTATGATTATTCTACAATTCTTGGTTTACTCAATCGAACTTAATTTGATCATGATCATGACTGACAAATTGTGTACTTCAGCTATATTCGTTCACTGCACCGATCATCATCACGTAATGAACTTAAATCAACTTTAGATTCCTTTATCGGTGTCCCTCTGTCTCTGCCGACTATTGTGTTACTACTAATCTGCATTACACATATATGGGTTTTTTTTCTATAAATTTGATTTGATTTTTGGTGTTTAACGCCACTTTCAGCAATATTTCAGCTATATCATGGCGACCAGTTTTAGTGGTGGAAGAAGCCTGAGTACCCGGAGAGAACCACCGACCATGGGCAAGCAATTGGAAAATGTATCACTTGCGGCTGAGAGTCAAGTGCATCCTTTTTGTAATTTACAAAGCCGGGCGCGAACCCACGCCGTATTGGTGATAGGCTTGTATGAGTTGTTAGGTAATCAAACTACCTAACACCCTTTTTATTTATTTATTTTTTCTATAAAGAAAAAACATAAAATAATTTCTGACTTATATGAACATGAATCATTATGACCTCTAAAATGTAATATATTGGTTAGATACCATTAACCGGTGTACATGCGGCATATGTCTATAGTCTATGTCAGGACCTAAATTTCCGTTGTCTTCTGTGCTGATTTTCTTTGTCTTGTGTACCCTATGTTGCCAGTTTCTCAAGATTATCTATTTTTGATTGGCCCTTCGGTATTCTCTAACGTTTATTTATTAGCACTCTATATTGTTAGGGGAGTGTTTCGGTTCATTACATTCAAATCCTTAAAATGGTACAGTACAATATTCGAAAATGATATATCTAAATGTATGACACTCCATGAAATGACATGACTCATTACTTTTATTCGTTCCCATATATAAGTTAAGTACATAAAGCAATTTTATCGGTCTAGATAACATGATTGTATACTTTGCCATACTTTTCAGTGATAACAATATAAAAACAGAAACAATGAAATACAATTAGCATCATAAACAATTCAAACCGATTGTCAATGTTTTTTGCCAAAACAAACAAATTATGTCAAGCAGAATGATCATCCATAAATCGCCCTCGCAAAAGTGGTTATAAGATGCATAACGTCAGTGAAAATGATTTGTTCTCATTTAAGTATATGAAAAATGGAGTGATCAATTGATTCCTCTTCAAACAGTCTACTAGTCCTGAATATAGCTGAAAAATTGCTCACTGGACGTTAAACATCAATCAATCAATCAATCAATCAATCAATCAATCAATCAATCAATCAATCAATCAATCAATCAATCAATCAATCAATCAATCAATCAAACAGTCTATGTGTGAGAGGCCTATATGTTGCACAAAGCATATATTCTGTAGATTACGTTAAAGTAGGTGAACCAATGCATTTGCATATGTCATGATGTGCATGTCAAAAATGTTCAAACTTTTAATATATATCAGGGTTCACGCCCGGCTTTGTAAATTACAAAAAAGGTGCACTCGACTCGCAGCCACAAGTGATAAAGCTTACCAGTTGCTTGCCCATGGTCGGTGGTTCTCTTCGGGTACTCCGGCTTCTTCCACCACTAAAACTGGTCGCCATGATATAGCTAAAATATTGCTGAATGTGTCGTTAAACACCAAAAATCAATCATATATCAGAACTTGTTCCAAATATCAGGTTGTACACACATTGTTAATCTTTGTCATGTATTTGATTGCTGAATATGTTTTTGTTGACATTAATTAGAAAATTAATTCCATTTATTCTGTTTGTGTTTGTTGCAAATATGGATTGAAATATGAAGACACTATTCTTATGAGAGACATATATGCCTGTGATCGTATGGTAATTGAACTTTTAGAGAACATATGTCCTATTTCTATACCCTGCGGTTCCTTCGTGGCCAACTTCTAAAATTGTGTACATTTAAACAACAGAAATATATATATATATTTTTTTAAATAATTAAGATTTCACCATGGGATTAATTTATGTGACAGGATAATTTAACCCTTTTAAAGTGTCTGATCGCATTCTGGGATTTTGTGAGAGTTTGTGTTGTTTATTTGGTTTGTTTTGGTTTATCTTCATGTTATGTTTTTGCAGAGTAAGAGATACGAGTGTAAATGAACATAATATGAGACTGTCTAACATTACACTTAGACACGAATTAAAGTAAAGGAACAACGTTGTTATTTCTGTTCTACATTTCAACCACAGTAGGGTTTTGCCAATAAACACGACATACGGGCATCTTTGTGGTTTTGATGTTATTTGGTGTATATAATTTTATTTTCCAGATTCTGTGCTATCAACATAAAAAACCTGGTGAAGTAATTATACAAATACCGTCATTATTGTGCCCAATATCACATCACGAAGTAACAGACACAGACAAAAAGCAACAACATGTTTTCCTTCAGTTAAAACTAGTATGAAAACTGGAGGGTGAAATATACGTTGAAGTGGACTGACTAATTGGATGGACTGAATACATGTTTTCAATGTTTTTAGAAAAAAAAAACATCTAAAAGTTGAAGGAGTGTAAAACATTGTACACTCTGTCGGTTGTTTTTGTAATCGGATCATCCGTTTACCCCTACACATTTCTCCGGATTTAATTTGGCTACTCTGTGGTCGTCTTGGCAAAACGTGTTTGAGTGGTAAAAATACATAGGGATTATCGAGTACAATAGTTAAGCATTCTATATTTTCATATTTGTCTCTTATATTGATTAAATAATATGCATTGCTTACGTGATCTACGTGTTTGTATAGGTACCTGATGCCCGGGTATCATATACATTTGTACATGCATATTATTTAATTAGTCATGCTTTATATTGTACTAAAGAAGACCATTCACAATTACATTTGTTATTTAATTTAGATTTTAGTGGATAAATAAGGTTAGATTATGAAATATCAGTAACTAAATACACTTAATGAGTACGCGGTTTAATTGATGGGTCGATTGCGTACAAATTGGACAACTGATGTTTAGCAAATAATTAATTAGCTGTGAAGTCTCTTTGTTACTTCTTCTAGAAGAAAGGATTGCCAGATGTCCACAAAAAGTACAATACAATAATAATAATAATAATAATAATAATAATAATAATAATGATATATTAATTCAAGCAATACTGAGAGATTATGATCGTCTAAAACTAATCTGAATCTAAATCACAAGATTTAAGCTTTGTTAAATTTTCATATCTTTCTCATTCATTCTTAAACCGTTAAGTACTTCCCGCCTCAGATTTCTGGAACCTATAGGTAATTAGTATTTCATTCCATCTTTGTTTTTAGATATTTGTTTTATTTGCTGATATGACGAACCAAGAGAGATTACCATGTTGGATTATAAAACAGGTTTAAAGATACCAATATGGTAAGCAGAAAACGCATTTGAATGGACAGAAAATACAATGACCAAAAGAAAACATGACATAGAGACCAACCATGGTCAACAAAAATTCGAATCGTCTTAAAACCCGGGGTGAATTCAACGTTTCTGGGCGAGTAAACAGTGTCTGTTCCACTAGTGGTACCAGTTGTTTTACTGTAAAATGACACGAACATTAGCTGATATGTAAATCGTGCTGGAACATTAGCTGATATGTAAATCGTGCTGGAACATTAGCTGATATGTAAATCGTGCTGGACACCAGTATACGTAAATAAATACAAATCAAACATTAACCTCCTACAAAATGTTTTGCCGAGCTAAGACGAACCTAATATTGTTTTTACATGGAAATCGTGACATACTGAACAACACGTATACCACTACAACTGTAAAGACTATGATAGTAATGGGTGATATTATATCAATCTGGAGAGCCACGATTTTATCAACGGTTTCATAGCAGATTATAGGGACAATAATTCTCAAACTTGGTACGCATAATAACACATACTTATTATAGGGACAATAATTCTCAAACCTGGTACGCATAATAACACATACTTATTATAGAGACAATAATTCTCAAATTTGGTACGCATACTAACACATACTTATTATAGGCACAATAATTCTCAAACCTGGTACGCATAATAACACATACTTATTATAGGGACAATAATTCTCAAACCTGGTACGCATAATAACACATACTTATTATAGGGACAATAATTCTCAAAATTGGTACGCATAATAACACATACTTATTATAGGGACAATAATTATCAAACCTGGTACGCATAATAACACATACTTATTATAGAGACAATAATTCTCAAACCTGGTACGCATAATAACACATACTTATTATAGGGACAATGATTCTCAAACCTGGTACGCATATCACACATACTTATTATAGGGACAATGATTCTCAAACCTGGTACGCATAATAACACATACTTATTATAGGGACAATGATTCTCAAACCTGGTACGCATAATAACACATACTTATTATAGGGAAAATAATTCTCAAACCTGGTACGCATAATAACACATACTTATTATAGGGACAATAATTCTCAAACCTGGTACGCATAATAACACATAATAACACATACTTATTATAGGGACAATAATTCTCAAACCTGGTACGCATAATAACACATACTTTTTATAGAGACAATAATTATCAAACCTGGTACGCATAATAACACATACTTATTAAAGGGGCAATGATTCTCAAACCTGGTACGCATAATAACACATACTTATTATAGGGACAATGATTCTCAAACCTGGTACGCATAATAACACATACTTATTATAGGGACAATGATTCTCAAACCTGGTACGCATAACACATATGAAAAATAAACTTAAGCAATAACATAATTGTATGGGAGGTAGTATGCTGATCATTGGATACTATTCTATGGTTAATTCATTATCCATTAATATTAAAGGTGTGTATATATGTTTTGGATTTATGCTCTTCTGTTTCCTAGTAAAATTCTCATGATTTTAAGTAGAATAATTTCGATTCTCATTTTGTCACAAGAATGTTTGAGGTGTCACTACAGACAGAACTAAAATTTAACATATTAAACAACTTTTGAATGGAATGAAACTGTGCAATTTCTGACTGAGAATATGGCTACACCTAACCCGACAGATGATTATAATAATGCAATGTGCTAAAGATCAAAATCAATCGATGACTATCGCAGAATTGCTTATTCTTCTGTAAATGGCCGTTTTCGGGTTGAGACGACCGAGTTAAGACGAGTTCACGTGCACTCGTCTTAACTCGTTGTGACATCCAATCAGAACGCCACTAACAAGAACTAAATTTTTGTGACGTCAGATACTGTTTCTAATAGACATCTTTGATTATTTGAAAATAAAACTAAAAGTGATAATTCACTCTGCATCAGTGAAATATCACATTTCCATTCACTCAGAAATTCTGCATTTCACACCTACATGTACAAATGTATCTACATGTATGTTATAATTTTTGGCTATTTTGTGATTTGATAATTTATGCAAATTAGTTACTGATCAATGGCGGGGGTCTCTAGGAGTTCGCGATAGTGAAAGTTGTTGGTTTACGGAAGAAATAGGTACTTACATGCGTTGTTGGGAAAGCCCGGGTGATTTTCCACTCGTGATATAAATTTTTGTGTCTTTTCGCTCGTTTCGCTTCGCTCCACTCGCGAAAAGACATATAATTTCTATCCCAAGAACGTATGTAAGAACCTATTACACTTAAAAAAAGAGGCGGTTTGTAGGTAGGAATGTCTCTTACATATTGTAAGACATATTTTAGACAGACTATGCTCACATTTAAACACGTGTGATATTATTACACTAACTCTTAACTCAATACACAAATATCAACAGGGCAAGCCGTACGATTATAAAACTTTCAAGTACGAGATCCTCAAAACCGTGAAATCAGACCACTTTATATATTAAACACAGTGTAATGATTGGTTGTTTTTCGACTACGAATACATGTACAAAAATTGTATTCGAATGTTTCGACTATAAGACAATGAAATTCGCAACAGTAAGCACTCCCCTTTACTTACTTACTTATTCTCTTAGTGATCAGGATCACATAAGGCCGAAACAACGCCACGCCACTTCTGTCTGTCTTTTGCCACTTTCTCTGTCTCTCCCCAGGGCCATCCCATCTTCTTTAACTCCCCTTCTACCATACGTCGATACGTTTCTTTTGGTCTACCTCTCTTTCTCTTCCCATCACTCGGTGTCCATCTAAGGGCCACTCTATCCATCTCCATCTTCTTCTTTTTATTTCAAGGATGATGTTACATTCTGATGTTTTCTTATATAGTTCAATATTAGATATCTTGTTTGGCCAAAAAATTCGGCGAATCTTGCGAAGACAGCTGTTGTGAAATGCTGATAGCTTTTGTTCATCTTCTTTAATTAATCTCCAACTTTCAGCCCCATATAGTAGTACAGATTTTACATTGCTGTTGTATATTCTTAGCTTGGTCTTATAACTAAGTTTGTTTTGTCTCCATAGGTTGTTTAGTTGGCAAAACACTGTTCTGGCCTTCTGAATTCGAAACTTTATTTCTTTTGATGTGCCGTTATTGTCACTTACGTTGCTTCCAAGATAGGAGAAATCTTCCACTTCTTCGATGGGTTCATTTCCTATACATACTGCTGGTGTTTTCAGGCTGTTTAATGTTATTATTTTTTTTACGTGATGTCATATTAATAAGTTATCATAACCAACTACTGAGTTCAGGAAACAAATGATACACAAGTTAATATTTGACATATATCTGTAGTCGATCAAGATACTGACAATCCATGTGGATTAATCAATTCATGATAGCTTCCATAGGTACTGCGAATTGGCTTAAATTTCTCGTAGCATGGGTTGGGTAATTTGTCAAACAATAATAACTACCCTGTTAAAAAAACCGGGTGGGAGCAGTATCCCTTGGAAACAAACGTATTCGATGGAAGCCATGTTTGTTATTTGAGAAAGAAAACAATAATATTAAGAAACATTTTTTATGATTGTTATAAACCTTCAATTAAATTGCTTATGCTATTATTTAAGTTTAAACACCGGGCGGATCAATCACCATGAGCTATATATATAAAACACTATTTCTTGTTTAGAAAAGTTATCTATTTGGTTTACTTGGGAAAATGCCATGTGTTTTGTGTTCAATTAGATTATTTTGTGAGTGTGCTTGATTTTCTGTTTACGATAGAGCTTGTTATTACATTTGAAGAAAATAAATGTACCCAGAAGGGTCGTCCTAGTCTTACAAATATATAAATTGCGTTGCGTTAACGGTGAATCACAGATTGTATAGTGAACTTGTTCAATAAATCTTCCATATTGTATTTGATGTTTACTAAGATAAGGCTAATATACCAAGGAATATGATCATGCTCGTGTCGTTAAACAGTAATACGACGGGTGTCACTAGTGGAGCAGATACTTCTAACCCTTCCGGAGCACCCGAGTTCACTCCCGGGTTTTATTTTAGTTGGCTTCGTGTTGCTCCATCATTAGTTTTCTGTGTAGTGTTTTGTATATCATTGTTTGTCCTGTTGTGCGTTTTCTTTTGGCCATTGCGTTGTCTGTCCTTTGATTTACTGTTTCTGAATAACCCTTTGGTATCTTAGATTTACTGTTTCTGATTACCCCTTTGGTATATTAGATTGACTGTTTCTGAATAACCCTTTGGTATATTAGATTTACTGTTTCTGATTACCCCTTTGGTATATTAGATTGACTGTTTCTGAATAACCCTTTGGTATATTAGATTTACTGTTTCTGATTACCCCTTTGGTATCTTCAAACATTTCTTACAAACAGTAAATCCCCATGTAGGTAAAACAAATAGCTTACGAAATTAAATGTTTTGCTTACCATAGTGAAATGAGACTTAATGGATACGGTCTAAACATCAAGAGTCGGTTACCATAGTGAAAAGGATACATAATGGATGCGGTCGGAACATTTTACTGTGCAACGAATCACCAACGATAGTCGATTACCATAGTTAAAAGGATACATAATGGATACGGTCGGAACATTTTACTTTGCAACGGATCACCAACGATAGTCGATTACCATAGTGAAAGGGATACATAATGGATACGATCTAATCATTTTACTTTGCAACGGATCACCAACGATAGTCCATTACCATAGTGAAAAGGATACATAATGGATACGATCTAAACATTTTACTTTGCAACGGATCACCAACGATACATCATATTCCCTCACACTTGTAAGCTGTTGATACACTTGGTGTTGTTGCTATTTTTCTAAGAGTGTGGCTTTCTACAAGCACGTA
>MJUT01039521.1:118283-131504 GCA_002080005.1 Gigantidas platifrons
TCTTTAAATCAAATGAATTGGGGGGAAATAATACTTTAAATAAATTTCGACATAAATTGATCTAATCAATATTTCATCAGGTTTACATAATTAGAGATTTTATATTTATGACTGAGATTGCAAATTCACGTGATTAAGCATTTACGAAACTAATTGCCATATCAGATTTTAAAACACGTGATTTTATTTGCTATCGCATGACCATAATTGATCTTTTATAAAATTTAAATAAACTTCAATTGGATTATGAATGATTGTAATCACACTAAAACATTTAAACTGTCATCTCTAGCATGTCAAAAATATACCTATATTGTCTCAGAGGTGAAACGTCCTTTCAACACATTGGGTTTATTACCCTGTTCTGTAGGAAGATATCAACAAAACATTTTGTCAAATTAAAATGTATCTTATTTCTAAATTTAAATGAACAAGCAAAGGTTATCATGGTACATGTTTTTCCGAAATTTCATAGTATCAAATAAGTACTCCTAAATTCTTTAGGGTTTTTCTATAGATTTCCAGAGGTTTCCTTTAACACAATATTATCTATCACTGGAGTGGTTTCTTTGTACTGTTCTCTCCTGATAATTATTTTAATTGTCATGTATAAAATCCGTGCTTTGTCGTACGTTGGTCCCTATGATATGACATTAAGAATTCCCCCCTAAAACCACTCAAACATCTAAAAGCAAAGAAGGCGCTTACATTCCTTGGATAGTCATCTAACATATTGTTGTCGTTGATCTCGATCTGAAATTCAAGGCAGTTACACATATTCAGCTTCGTTAAAACAATATGAGTACATGGGCCCATAAAGTATATTATGGCACTATATATCTGTTGAACGTAATATGCTTATAGTGGCTTTTTTATGTTTTCTTCTTTTTTTATGTTGTAATATTCTATTGCCGGATTGTATATATTTTGAATTGAATGCATGTTGTGTATATAGGTTGTACTTGTTGAGTATATATCAATAATTGTAAATAGAAAGCCTAAACATAGTTGGTTAATACTTCCACCAAACTGACTTTGTCTATGCATAATATGCTTTATCATTCCTTTAAGATAGGATATTTGTTCCAATTAATCTACTTCCTGAATTAACAACTTGTGTTACTTAACTGGATATTAACTATGTTGATGTAGAGACCAAGCTTCCAAAACATTTTAATTGTTTGGTTTTCCAATATTTAGAGATTGGGTGTACACGATGAAGGATATTGCAAAAACCAGTCGTGCGCATTAAATTTTATATCTACACTTTTATTGCAAACAATTATGCAAATGAATATAATATGGATGGATCTGTAGTCTACTATTTTTATTACCACATGTAGATGGCGGGTATGGTAGAAAAATATTACCTTGCAAGGTGTCACCATAGTTTATTCGTAACAAATTATTACTCACTTGTGTTTTTTACCCGAAAGTAGGTTGGTATTGCCAAAATACACACTACTTTTTTTATCTCATGTCCTTAGATCAAATTGTGTATTCATTCATCCACATAGGCTGTATAGATTTTTGTTTAAACGTCATATGGACAGTATTTTAACATAGGCTGTATATATTTTTGTTTAAACATCATATGGTCAGTATTTTGACATAGGCTGTATAGATTTTTGTTTAAACGTCATACGGGCAGTATTTTAACATAGGCTGTATAGATTTTTATTTAAACATCATATGGTCAGTATTTTAACATAGGCTGTATAGATTTGTGTGTAAACGTCATATGGTCAGTATTTTAACTTTTCCATGACGATAACGAGTGTACAAACAATAAATGAATATGTACAAGCTGTGATTCCCACAAGATGTATAGGATATGAAATAATAAAATGTTCATCTTGTAACTGAACACCAATGGCCATTTCTAGTAAACTGTTTTCTATTAAAACCTACAATCATCCAAAGAGTGGGCATATATGTACTTGCGATCGCACTCCTTTCGTAGATCCACTCCGTCAGAGGACTTCTTTATTTGATGCGTTATACGTCGCATCGTACAAAATAGTCACGTGAGGATTAATATCTAACAAGTCTTAATACCTACCTTAAAGGTAAATTTGTGAAATATACTTTTAACATGCAATACAGTGAAAAACAAAAATACCACATTGTCGGGACAGTTCCAAAATCCAATCGGGGAATTTCAGAAAGAGGCAAAATCACCATCCCTATTCCTTCAGACAGTCAAAACGCATTTAGCTAATTAACGATTATTAAAGCATAGCAGAATTTGGAAATAAAGTCTATGTAATTTCTAGTGAGACTATCTTACAAACAATGTGAAGAGTTTGAAGATACCAAAGGGGTAATCAGAATCTGTAAATCGACGAAGGACAGACAACACAACCCAATGGCCAAAAGAAAAAGGATAAAAGGAAAAACAATGATCTACAAAACATACCCATAAAACTAAAGATCGAGTAACTTTGTTTTCACTGTTAGATAAGTTAGATACGTACACATGAGGTTAATGAAATATTTTGATCCTATCCCATCAACCAGAAAATATTTCACATGTGTAAATAATGCCTTCGTAACTCTACTGAATTATATACGGGATATTCATAATCTGACCTCAAGGTAAATATTTGCTTTCCTCTAGATGTTACAGTGTGTGTCAATACTAACTTATTTTTGTAGTTATATTTTCTGTAATAGTCTGCATTTTTTTTCCAAAGTAAACGATAACATAAGGAATACTGTAATAACACATACTACAATGTAGTCGAGTATGTTGTTCTCTGCCATTTACAATAAATAAACGTTCCGAGAAAACCGAAGGTGCAATCACGAAATGACAATACACTGGCAACGTTGGATACAAAGACAAACAAAAACAAAAATCCACAACACAGAAAACCACGAATGTTAACAGCACGGGCCATACCATATGTTCAACTTTTGCCTCCAATCAGTTTCTTTGGCACTTCACTGTTATATCAGTGAATTGTATTTTCCATCTGTTTGTAATTAGTTAGAATATTCATATTAATTCAGAATAATTTGTGCATGCATGATTTTCCTCATAACAGTTGTTCATTCGTTTTACATATAACTATGGAAGGGGTGACGAATTTTGAAAATTAATTAAATTAAAAAAAAAACATAAGGGACAGTCATTTGATATTTGGTGATATGTACCTGAAGGAATGTAAAAATGTTCAATCTCCTTCAGACATGGGTGACCATGGACGATTTTGGCTACATTGCATCATGTTGAGGCTCTTTAGTTTACTTACTACGATAAATTCAAATTATTTGGCTGTCCGATCTTTTGATTATGAATGTACCTGGCGAAGATTTTCTTTCAGAACCACACCGTGCGCACTAAATTTGATATCTACGTTTTTATTACAGTTGTACCATCGATTTAAGCAATTTGCTTAAGTGGTGTTTCTTCAATATACATTTAGCATTCAAATAGACAAGGTTACGGTTATATAGATAAATGAACTTATATTTTATAGACAGTTAAAGACTTATTTATTGTCTATTGTAACAAATTATATCGAATATAGTAATACATTTGGAAAATAAGAGCACGTTTTTTTTTCCATTTGTAAAAGCATCCTGTCAGATATCTTTGACATAAAGAATATTAATTATGCTCTGAGACATGGGTAACATGAACCGATTTTGGTCATTTTGGTTTTCCTGCTCTCAAAGACTTTATAACATATTTGGGTTTCCATTCTGTTGACTTTAGAAGGTAACTGATGATGGTTATTCCAGAAAGGCACTGAATTAGATATCTACGATTTAATTCTGGTATTGTCTCATCAAGAGGAAGATTTACGACAAGAAGAGTTTGAAGATACCAAAGGGGTAATCATAATTGAAGAAGAAGAGACACCACAATGGCCAAAAGAAAAAGTACAAAAGGACAAACGACGATCTACAAAACATACATATAAAACTAAAGATCGAGTAACACAAACCCTACTAAAAACCAGGAGTGAACTCAGGCGCTCCGGAAGGGTAGGCAGTTTCTGCTCCACTAGTGACACTAGTCACAAACCCGGTGACAAGTCATGAACGAGGAAAGGACTGGGAAGTGTTTACGACAAGTGGAAGATATCCGTGGTCATTTGTGACACAGATATTCCATAACGGTCAACCAAGTTGTGGTGGCGATATATTCCAATAATATACACTTTCTTTAACCTTATGAATTAAGTATTATGAAAGTGGATCACCCACAATCTGACCTCAAGGAAACTATCTTCTGCATGTTAAAGGGTAATCATTCCCAACATTCTTTTGATATGTCTGGAAGAATTCATTTGAAAGTATACAAAAGCAAAACATTTTAGATTTATGCTACAGTCCAGTTTTCTTGCATGTCATTTATACTTAAGTGGTTTATTAGTTATTCGCCGTCATTTGTAACCATAATATTTTGAAACGTTGAATCTGATTGTCACGCAATAAACCTGACAAGACAATTTTCTATGGTATTTCCCTTGAAAATGTGTATTTACTATCAAACACAACAAATTATGAAAAGAATTATGACATTGAAAGTCCAAGTCATGGATTGGGACAGACACAAAAATATAGTGGGTTTAAACCGGTTAATAGGATAAGACTATAGTCTCTTGATAATTGGATCTTTAAAGACAATACAGATACAAACAAACGTGAACCATTTTGCACACATTTACTTACTTACTTTTTATATTTAGAATCATATTATACCAGATGAAGATTTTGATTATGATTTTTGGTGTGTTAACGCCACTTGCAGCAATATTTCAGATATATCACGGCGACCAGTTTTAGTGGTGGAAGAAGCCGGAGTACCCCGGAGAGAACCCACTGACCATGGGCAAGCAACTGGTAAACTTTATCACTTGCGGCTGTGAGTTGAGTGCACCCTTTTTGTAATTTACAAAGCCGGGTGCGACCCCAAGCCGTATTGGTGATAGGCTTATATGAGTTGTGAGGTAATCCAACTACCTAACTCATTGAGCCACCCGGGCCCTCGACCAGATGAAGATAAATAAAAAAAACACGCCATGTGCACCAAAATCGCCATCTGCACTTTTATGCTCACCTGACCTTAAGTTTTTTTTCAGGCAAGCTAATATTATCACTTTGTGTCCATCATTCATTTGTTATTTTTTACATTGCAAATTTCAATTATTTGTTTCTGAGATCACTGGGTGAAATGAAACCAATATTCCTTTGAAGGTGGTCTACATCAATTGTCCATATTGTTTTGTTGTCTTGGAGAAGACATGGCCATATCTGGAAATTCCAATTTCATATTGGTCGATATACAAAGCAGATCCCTCTAATACCACTGGGTCAATTATAATTAAACTTTGTAGGAATCCTCTACCAATATTTGCCATTTCTGTTTGATAGGACAAACATCACGACTGCCATGGCATGGGTAATTCCTTATCTGATTTGCCAATTAAAAAACTATTTTAAAACCACTTGGCCAATAGAAACTAAATTTATGGGAATGATAAATGGTATTACTCTACAAAAATACCTCATTTCATTCAGAATTTGGATTTATTTCCCCTTCGTTTCTAGAAATTTTGAAATTTCAGGTTTCACAAGTTCAGTTTGATTGAAATAATAACAAAATTATACAGGAATTATTTTAATATGATTCAAATTTGCTGTTAAGACATTGAAGCTAGGTTAGATAGCAACATTGCAGCAACACTTGCATAATATGGAGTATATATCTCTCTGTTGATCCGATATTCCAGAGCATGTGGATTCTATTAGGATTTCCTTGATATATGGTTGCTGCTTATCAGAAGCTACTGAACCAAGGGTTCCAACATGACTTGGTTAACTGTTACGGAATATATGTGTCACGTCACGAGTGACCAGGATATGTTCCACTTGTTGTAAGCACTTCCCGGTCATTTCCTCATTCATGACTTATCACTGAGTTTAAAATTAGAATAACATGACGGGTGCCACTAGTGGCGCTGGAACTGTTTACCCTTCCAGAGCACCTGAGTTTATCCCCGGTTTTAGTGGGGTTCGTGTTGCTCGATCTTTAGATTTCTGTGTATTATTTGATAGATCATTTGTTTTCCTTTTGACCGTTTTCTATTGGTTATTGTATTGTCTGTCCTTCTTTGATTTACGGGTTCTGATTACCCCATTGGTATCTTCAAACTCTTCTTATCATTATCTTGTGATGAATGCCAGAATAAAAAAGGTACTTTATATAAAATTATAAACCACAATCAAGCAAGCAAATGATAATGAAATTGCAACATTCATAAATCACATCAGAGGTACAGACTCATTGGAGCCATTCATCTTCTTAACTTGTCAAAAAATATTGTGATATTGATCTAATACCCATAGTTTGTTTTGATACAAACACAAATGTTTCTTTTTTTCAGAATCTTTAAATGTAAAACGGTATTATTGCATAGGATTTTTTTTGGGTTTTTCTCAATGATTTGAGGTGAGCGGCTATTGTTCATTTTGTTGATATTGGTGGAATTGTTGTTTACTATTACTGTATAAACTTACTGTTCATATAGTGTTGGTCAATAAATCGTTTTACTCAGAATTGATGCATTGCATCAATTTTCGTATGTTCATACTATTGGTTGAACTCTAAATTTCATCCTACACTGAAGGAGGTATCCAACGTAATTTGTTTGATAGATGTAGTCATATTCACCTGAGTTCACCCCTGATGAAGTTTTTGTTGCTCGATCTTAAGTTTTCTATGAAATGTTTTGTTGATAGGTTTTTTCTTTGGCTATTGTGTTCCTCGTCTTTCTCCGATTTACAGCCTCTGATTAGTCCTTTGGTATGACCAAACTTAAGCAAGTCCTGGAAATGAAATTAGAAAATACTCTAGAACAATATATAAGTCCTTAAAGATAACAACGCATTGATAACAACCTTGACCATGTTAGGTACATACTACCAATACGAACTTACTCAATGAGGTCAGGGTCATAACGACAATCTGCTGGTAAACTAACAATTAAATCAGTATGTTTATATTTCATTTCATATTATATTCGATATTTCATTCCAGCAAATTGATGAACAATTCATCCTTGACTCCCACGATGACCAATTCATCCCTGACTCCTACGGTGACCACTAATTTCTTCGTTAGATGTTTATGACTGTGATAAGTATCAGTTATTAGTTTTTTTCTCTAAGAGTAATGGCATTTTAACCAATCAATTTTACCTTCATAACTAGTAGTAAGTTAACTACGAGCATCCACTAACCCTACTATTGTACTTTCCATGGTCATGTTGTCATTTATTTCTGTGGTGGTTTGTGGTCTTTTCGAGTGGGAGCGAAATAGTGCAGGTAGTTTAATTGTTTATTATATCCCCGCTCGACGAGAGTCGGGGGTATATAGGGATCCTCATGTCCGTCCGTCCGTCCGTCACACTTTTGGTTTCCGGATGATAATTAAAGTACCGCTCAGCCAAATCTTTTCAAACTTTAAAACAATGCTGTGGACCATTAAATACAGGTTAAATTTGATTACGGTGTATTTCACATTTACCATTCATGAGTTATGGCCCTTTTTCTCGTAGAAAATAAGGACTTTTTAGGTTTCCGGATGATATTTAAAGTATGGCTCAACCAAATCTTTTCAAACTTTTCCACAATGCTGTATACTATTAAATACAGGTTAAGTTCGATTACGGTGTTTTTCACATTTACCGTTCCTGAGTTATGGTCCTTTTTCTTGTAGAAAATAGGGACGGTTTAGGTTTCCGGATGATATTTAAAGTATGGCTCAACAAAATCTTTTCAAACTTTAACACAATGCTGTGGACCACTAACTACAGGTTACGCTTGATTACGGTGTATTTCACATTTACCGTTCCTGAGTTATGGTCCTTTTTCTCATAGAAAATAGGGACTTTCTAGGCTTCCGGATGGTATTTAAGGTACGACCCAACCAAATCTTTTCACACTTTAACACAATGTGATGTACCATAAAATACAGATTAAGTTCGATTATGGTGAAATTGACATTTACCGTTCATGAATTATGGCCCTTTTTCTCTTAGAAGAAAGGGACTTTAAAGGTTTGGAATGCGGGGGTATCTGTGATCACCAGATCAACATTCTCTAGTTTATATCTGTATTACATGTACCATTGAAGATTCAACTTACAAGAGATACTGAGAGGGTACATGTAGATTAGGATCATATTCAACAGTTTAATCCAGTCACATTTTTGTGCCCGTGTTATACCACGATTGGTATTTCTATCGGCAGAGATTTTGGTCTTTATTGTGTTCATTGTTTATAGGTTATAGGTATTTGTACATTTTGTTGCTATTGTAGCACATTTTATGATGCAATTGTAGATGATACATCAATATCGTACTTAATAAAGTTCTTTTTTTTAACATCGTGCTCCTCACCTAGGGCCAAACCAAAGACTTTAAATTCCACTAAGTACACAACATTAAGGAAAAGGAGCAAACATTGGTTGGCTCGGAATCAGGATAAAATGTACGGGTGGAGCGACATGTCTGCCCGCGGACTGTTGTTCCATGGAGCTATCCCTGTAAATATCCACTAAGCGAGTTGGTCTAGTACAAAGCGGATATCATTATCATCTCATCCTATGTAACTTGTTCTCGCCATGATATACCGTAGCTAGCAAATGGTCCATTTTACGTTAGAACAACAATCACTCAAAGAACAAACATAAAGTTCTTCGTTGTAGCTCAATTACGTTGCTTGTGTGTAGTGATGTACTGCACATATTGTGTTGTGTTTTTGTTTTGTCTTTCATCGTCGTGTGTGCCCTATGTTGCCGGTTTCTCTGGATTATTCTTTTTTATTTTGCCCCTTCGGTGTTTTCTAACGTTTCTTAATTAAATATATGGTAATAGTCCTTGTCGACATTTGTCATGTCAATTGTGCTATCTTTGTATACACATTCTATTGATAAAGTACATTTTAATAGCCAATAGAGTTATAAAATTTGTGACAAATTAACTGTCAATCGCCATCATCATTTGTTTGTAAAGTGTTACCATATTTGGTAGATGATCAATTATTTTTTTTATTTTTGAAGAAAAAAAGATAGACAACATCTGTATGAAGACTTTATAATATTTTTATCAGATACAAAATTGTGTTTTTGGTTTTACTGCTTTTATGATAAAAAGATAAGATTTTTGATTTACGTCAGGACACGTTGTCAACAGGAGAGGACAATGACTACCATTATGATCAATATCATAAGGCAATTTTTTTTTTATTGAGAATATAATTTGTTTTTATTACATACAATGTGGATGCCCATGCAATATTAAGATTTCCAAGTGAGGAAATAAAAATGTTTATTTTACAGTGATTCCACGGTACAAGCGTCATCACGATCGAAAATATAATTTAGCTTCCGATGAAATAAAAACGTAGATATCAAATTTAGTGCGCAAGTCGCGTTTCTAGAATAACCTTCATCAGGTATGCTCAATATCGAAATATTGGGAAGCCAAATAATTTAAAGTTTTGGGAGCAATAACACCTAAACAAGATAGCCAAAATCTGCTAAGGTCACCTATGTCTGAGAGAAGAGGACCTTAGTTTTATTATATAATTACATTATTTTGGAAGCTGTAAGCTTCAGTCATAAATATATCTAATAAACCATGTCAGTGCCGAACAACAAGTTTCTTTTTAAGTGTCTTATTACCGTGAACAAAAGTCGATGTAATAAAAAGTATAGCTACTCTTATATTCGTTCTGAATATAAAAATAAATCACTCGCAACCGTACGAGAGCAATTCACTAATGTGCTAACGCGCATTCGAGAATTACTGCTTTGTTCGGCTACTGGTGACTTATGTTGCGATATTCGGAATAGAAGACTAGTTTGACCATAAATATATTGAGGAGATAACGGGAAATAAAATAAGGTTGTTTTTAGATTTAAGTTTTAGTCTACATTGACGATAAACGACAAATGAACCGACCCTTTCCTCAGTCATGACTAACCATCAGGTTTATTACTAGAGTAACACGACGGATGCCAATAATAGATCAGGATATGCTTACCCATTCGAAGCATATGAGTTCACTCCCGGTTTTCAGTCGGGTTCGTGCTGCTCGATCTTTAGTGGTCGGGGTAGTGTCTTATAGATCGTTGTTCGCCTTTTTTCCTTTGGCTATTTTGTTGTCTGTCCTTCGATATACGGATACTTTGACATCTTCAATATCAGTTTTTGTACCAAGCACACTACATGTATGTATGCAATAAGTTTATCTGGCATTTTAAAAATTCACATTTCAAGTAAATAACAAGGCCTGAATTAAAAATAGAACATTAATTAAACTACCTTTAGAATGACGTTATTCCGTCGACGTTCATTCACAAATGTCACTCTCTCCGTTCAATCACATTCACTGTCATTGCCAATAATCGTCCGAATACGTTTCTTGTTGGGAAATGTTGAATGTTTTTGTACTGGACCAAAAAGTGTCTCTGGATTGTCCATTCTTGATTGCCTCTTCTGTTGACTCTAACATTATTCAATTGAAATTGAGTTCTTGAAAATGGGAATATGACAGATAATTCGGATGAGGGAACGAACAAATATGAATAAAGGCCACATTGCAGATGACTGAAAGGTCGCTTCGGATATGTTGTCTACATTGAAACGTACGTCCTTTTCGTACACAGAGGATAAAGTAGTTATCAATTTTCACTCACGGGAAAAGATTTTTCTGTCTTACACCCCCCCCCCCCCCGGTGTAAGACAAGCTACACACCCTGTTACCCACCAAAAGTAATCGTCGCTTCAATATTTTCCAGTGTTATTTATAACTCTGCTTGTGATCCTTTGTTAATAATGTTTTTAGATGTGATTAAAATAAAACACCAAAGGGCTTAACAGAATTATGTTGAGTTTTTCTCTAAATTTAGATACAATATTCCATTTGCGGCATATTATATTTTTGATAATAACCTGCTGATTTTTTTGTCAATGGCAAGTTTAGTTTTGTGCTCAGAATTAAGAGTACTTTTTTGGCTGCTTTGAGGTCAAGAATTGTAGTTATGTTGTTTTGTAAAAAGAAACAAGGAAGTAATGTTTTAAAAATCTCTAATCTACGAAACAAAATATTTAAGGGGGAAAAATCAATGAAAGTAGGTTTATAAGTGAAAAATGATATAAAGCAAACTATATTAAAATATTGGAAGGGCAACGACATCAGCTTCTGTACAATATACAAGTCAATACAAAGGACAACAGCTATGTTCAATCACCTTAAGAATTAATGAAGGTACTAGTATAATACAATATCGCATATAACGACACCAGACTTTGCGGTCATAAAACTTCCCCTAGTACAAGTTCGTCCTCTCGCTCGACAATTGTCCATTCTGAAAACTATGTGTATTAGCAAGGACGAACAAGGATGTAAATAAATATGAGAGCATATCCAACATTCTCATTTAGACACAAACTAAAAACACAGAAACGGTGCTTTTATTGTTATTATACATTTTACAGTCAAAGTAGGGTCTTCAACAATATCAGTGTATAGAGTGTTTTGATTTATCAGTTTTAGAGTACGAACTTAAGTACGAAACTTGTACTACTAAGGTACGAACAAATGTACGAAACTCGTACTACTATAGTACGAGCATAAGTACGAAACTCGTACTACTATTATAGTACGAATATAAGTATGAACCTCGTACTACTAGAGAGTGTTCTATACTTTTATACTACGAAACTCGTACTACTAGAATACGAATATAAGTACGAAACTTGACCTACTACTAGAATACGAACATAAGTACGATACTCGTACTATTAGAAAGCTTTCTGACAATAAGGCTTGATCAAATAAGGTTAATACATACGTAACATAGCTTTGGAAGACTGCTTGTAGAGTTATTTTGAAATTATTAATCTAGTTAGACTAAAGATATGCATATTTACCTTTAATCTCTTTTATTTTTATAAGATAAAAGTAAAGATAAAACTATATAGATACCGGAAAGACAATGATATCTTACACGGCTAAAATAGGAACTGTGCTGTCTCATTAGTGAGAAAACCCCGTCTTTCATACAAAAACATATAAAAAAACATATTATTCTTTATGTGCTTGTATCTTTTTTTCTGCTTTGACATTCACGTTTCATCAGTTGCTTTTTCTCACTTTTGAGACAGACCCGTTCCTATTTTTAGCGATGTGAGATTGTCTTTTCTCACCCCTTGGATAAAGTAGTCCGTTAATTTAGGTGAAAAAGATTTTTCTTTCTCACTTTTGAGACAGACCAGTTCCTATTTTTAGCGATGTGAGATTGTCTTATCTTGCACTAGTGCAAGACAAAAAAATCACGTGCGTTTTACCGGCAAATACATGCTGTACAGTTTATGTCAACTGCCCCCAGTTCTCCATGCTTCACCAATAAAACCACGATTCTATTACATAAGTATTTTTAAATTAATGTATGTATACTATTCTGCTAGCTAACAATTTAACTATCGTGCACCTTTCATGTTTCACGGTGTATGACTCTCTTCCAGTCAATGTTTGTTTACTTTGAGTAAATAATAGAGTGCTCTCCCTTGTTAGTAACTAACGCTACCTCCCTTTGACCAAATTCAAATATTTTTTCACAGCTACAGGATCGCTGTTGTAGTGTTGAGTTACATTTATCATATATTTATTAAATACATTGTATTTGATTATGAAATACATTTAAAATATTGCAAAGACCCGGATGCATATGAATAAATTGAATATTTACTTCAGCAATGGAAACAAAATTTGCGAGAAAACGTTCTATCGGGAATGTAAACAAAACAATTAGGTAACAGCTGATAAAAGTGAGAAATAAAATCAAACACCGGCAAAAAGTGCAAGACAGGGAAATCTCCAGCACCCTCGGGTAAGATTTCCCTGTCTTGCACTTTTGCCGGTGCTAGATTCTATATTTCTCACTTTTGAGACAGACCAGTTCCTATTTTTAAGCGATGTGAGATTGTCTTTTCTCACTTTTGAGACAGACCAGTTCCTATTTTTAGCGATGTGAGATTGTCTTATCTTGCACTAGTGCAAGACAAAAAAATCACGTGCGTTTTACCGGCAAATACATGCTGTACAGTTTATGTCAACTGCCCCCAGTTCTCCATGCTTCACCAATAAAACCACGATTCTATTACATAAGTATTTTTAAATTAATGTATGTATACT
>MJUT01039522.1:9321-29861 GCA_002080005.1 Gigantidas platifrons
TTTTATGCCTGTATCTTAATCTTTTCCCATAATATTAAATAAAAAGTAAACAATTCAATTCACAATGTTTTGTTGTCCTAATCACAATAAACAACGTTCAGAATCTGTTTTTACAGAAACGTATACCCACTTCTCTATTGTACGACATCACAGTTTTATAAAAGCTACATTGAAATACGTCCTCGCCAAAATCTTAAGCCTCGTCATCTTAGGTTTAGTAACAATCTTTTGTTTTGTTTATTTTAGTTTTTATCTTTTTAGAACATCTTATTTTCTGCTTTGTTTTTCAAATTTTTGTAAAACAATATTTTTTTGTGTTTTTGAAAAAGGTACACCGTGAGATTAAGACAGAAGATAAAGCAATTTAATCCTTTTCATCCTGTTTGTAAACATTTTAGGCATTTCACAACCTTTGTTCTTCCAAGAGTCTAATGAGGAAGAAAAGTGGGATCCGTTTCCACAGAAAAGAAGATTTTGTATCTTGTAAATTGCTTTTTTTTTTATAAAGTGTTCATTTAGTTGAAAAGGGTTTTGTTTTATTATTTCTTAAATGCTTGTAGATTTCGGCGTTCAGATAATTTTTATTTTTATTTTCCCACTTAACAAATTTACTTTAACCAAATATAAAGAAATAACAAGATATAGCATATTCTTGTTAAATTCTCATCTGCATTTTAAAAACGATTCTTGTTGTCAAAACCAAGATGTTTTTTTGTTTCATTGTTTTATGTAAAGATAGTTTAAACAGTTGACCAATAGCAACAAAACAATCAAGCACCTCTCACCTCAAACAATTGAACATAAAAAATACCTGGCCAGATTTCAGATGCACTAAGATAGTGAAATATTACTCATTTTATCCCCCTCAATAAAGGTCACCCCTCTTATAAGGGCACTTTTTCATCGTAGAAGGGATGGCCTGATAGGAGGGAGGCCACTATCATCAAATTCTTTTTTAAATCCACAATACCTACATCTAAAAGCTGTCTATTTATTTAATTAAATAACACAACTTTTATTTTTTGTTATTAATTCATTTATTACATTATTTACAATATATTTTCTATATGTATTATATGCATGCTCAGAATGACCATTATACTATGTTAATTTATTGTATTAATGGGAGAAGTTGGCAAAGCTTGTGTCCTATCCCTTTTGTTAATTTAACAAATAAAATCATCATAAACTAAATTAAATAACATTTTATCAATAGTGTCGATTTCTTAAAACAAATAAGGTATGTGAATAAATAGAGAACAAAAACTTTTGAACATGGCAACACTGACCGATGATGGCGAAATGGCAAACAGAATTATTAATGATGGGTTTGCAGAGAATGCAGTATATCATGCTACTTGTATGAAAAATTACTTACAGAATTAAGGACGACAGTGAAGACTATTTAACAACTGAACATGATTACTTATTTCAATCCTTCATTTCAACTATCAAAGATGACTTGCTAACTCACAAAGAGATATTCACTTTAACCCAACTGCTAGAACTTTTTTTTCTGATTTTCTGCCCTCTGATCGAAAGGAAATTTGCACATCACACAGACTACAACAGAAATTAGAAAGACATATTGGTGATTTGATAACAATACAACCACAGCATTGGTCAGTGAAACCAAATAAGACAACTCTTCAGGTGATGTTTTCAACATTTTGTAAACATATTCTGAAAAAAGCAGAGGTAGCGTCACATCCAGTAAGAGCGTGAAGCGAGGGTAAAATCATTCATTTGACTCTTAGGTTATTTAGTAGAAATACCACAGTGAGAACGCGGACGCGGACACCCTTGTCTATTGAGTTTCATTATTTTTGTTTTTGTTTTTTAAGATATTCATTGTAATACAATGATACGTCGTAAGTTCTGTATTCTGAAAAAAAATGACTATCAGTGCGTTTCATTACCTGACTTTGTGGGTCTGCTGTGAGGAAATAGATGTACATATCAACTAACTGTATTTATTTATGAAAAGCACATATTGCGAATACATTTTGGAGAAAATTTTATCGACTTCTGAGGTGGGGCCGATTTTGGCCCTTATAGCCCCCAGTCCTTTTGACAGTATTTGTTAGATTTCTTCCCCTGCTAATTATGCCCCCGCCGCTAGGCGAAAAGGGCGTTAAGTCTTACCCTTCACATTCCGTCCGACTTTGGTTTCCGTACTCTAGCTTTAGTTTGCCTCATACAAATTTAATGAAACTTATACACAATGCCTAGAACCACAATACCCAGACAGAGTTCGAAAGTGGGCTTTAGATCATTTACCGTTCCAGAGTTATGCCACTTGAAAACTTAGCAAACTGATAATATTTCTGGTTCCACACTCCAACCTTAGTTTGCTAGATCCAAATTTCATGAAACCCTAAACAGAATGCTAAGAACTACAATACAACAAGTACACATAGTTCAAAGGACAAGGTACGATAAGGGCCATATTTGGCCCCATATTGTACGAAAAAAAATAATCTGAAGTAAAGACAAAAATGAGATATACACAGTTAGTTGAATGATTAAGTTTTTTGAGTGTCGTTTTAAATTTCCACCATTTCATAAATTTTCAAATTTATGGAATCCTAAAATGTGCCAAAAACAACAAAATCTGGAAAAATGCCAATTTTCAATGCTTATTTTGTTATGTGCAAAGTTCTCCGCCAACGTGACCCAGGGATATCTTAACTGATTTGGACTCCTATCAAAGCGGCATTTAGAAATCATAAACGATAATTATGGGTCAAGTAGGCGGAGGCACTCAAAAATTGAAAAAATGTTCCAAACATTGCCCAATTTCGGCATATATGATAGAAAATTCGCAGATTTTCCAAATTTGGGACATCATATTTTCAATCATTGAAAGATGATATGCTTATAAATGTGGTTGATCAAGCTTATTCATTCATTTAACCTTCTAAACAACAGAAGAAAACTTTTCCATATCAAATTTATAATTTCCAGTCATAGAGGGGGCCAAATATAGGCATTATCGTACCATGTCCTTTGGGCAGTGAGTCGAAAACTGATCAAAAGTTTCCCCCCTCAGAATATGTGGAAGTGGGGGCATATGTATCCCATGGACACTTTTTCAATTCTTTTATGTAATTGTTTCTTGTGCGTCTTCACTATCACAGATGTAATAAAGTCGGCTTAAACAAAAACTTCAAATCAAACCGATTCTAGGGGCCATCTTGAACTTGCATTTTGTGAGAATTTTTCCCGGTAAGAAAATCCCACTGCGACTTACTTCCTTTTGCTTTACTTCAAATCTGTCGATTTTGTGTCAGCATATCCCTTTTTACACATTCTAAAGCTACATTGACATTTTAAACTTTAGTTCGGTGGAATATGATCATTTTCGCTGGCCTATACCATTGGCCAGCGAAGATAGAATGATATTTAGGCGGCGCATCTAAGCAGAGTCTGGTAGAGTCTGGTAGAAAAATAAAAGATTTATAAATGTATATACAGTCAAATTTGCTAAAAAATACAATCTGAAACCACTCTTGATATAAAAAAAATATTTTTATGGGAATTAATCGTATGGTGTAGCGAACCTCCAACTTTTTTGTAGACAATTGTCGGACTATCGAACTGTCGGACTATCGAACCGTCGGACTATCGAACCGTCGGACTATTGAACTGTCGGACTAAAGAGGCGTCGGACTATTGAACTGTCGGACTAAAGAGGCGTCGGACTATCACTACGGCCCCGATGGCTGCATGTGCTTACATGAACTCTGAAACTTTATTCTTTGAATGTTTCCGGGAATGTTACTTTCATACATATTGCATTTATGATAATCTTCGCTCAGTATAGATTCAATGTTTTGTGTTGCTGAATTTTTGTAACTGTTAAAATTATTCTGAAAAGCGGTGTAAAAACATTCAGTCAAAAGTTCTCATATTCAGCAAAAATATATTAACAACTGCGATTTTTGTATTGTTTTCATGATAAAATAAGAATATATTTCATGTCTTTTTTTGTTCAGATTTCGCCCAGACCCCTCGCCGCAAGTTGTGCCTACATTTCATTTTATACCTAGCTACGCCCCTGAAAACCACTAAATATATCTAAAATTAAGGTTGTTCAATATCATCTTATTTATATGAGCATCTGTTAAATAAGCCGAAATGTCTTTAATGATAATTGGGACACGTTACGGTAATGATATTTTGAACATTAACCTTCGAAAAAACTATGTATACTATATAAATTAAGTGAAACAAAATTGTCTATTCAATTTACAATATTTTTCACTCTTACATTTCGTAAAAAAAAAAAGAAATTGCAAATATATTTGTTATTTTGTTTTAAGCACCCCGGACACTAAATATGCTTAAAGTCAAATATTCACCCGTATATACAGGATTAGCCCAGATATTTGGCCTGTAATTTGATTGGTTAATCAAGCCGGGGATATGAGCCCGAATCCCCGTGGAAGGGACGGGGACATGGACAGGATTTTTCGTTAAATGGCGTCTCATCGTCGCTTCATAGTTTTACTCATTTTGAAAAATAAATTACAATAAGAAAATGCAAAAAACAATTTGTTTGTACGGATTTCCTCCCATATCCGTTCCGATATTAATTTTTCTGTTTGTAAAAAGGGGAGGTAATCGGAATTTGTCGTCTGCTTACAAATTTTGCAAGGACAAGAAATTATGCCGTTATTATTATTATTATTAGAATACAGGATACAGAATGCCGTTATTGTTTTTCAAATTTAGATTTAGATACGCAACATTGCAGACATGGACGGCCTTTTTCTATATTTTTGTAATGGCAATGGTCAGTAATATCAGTACAATCAAGTCATTAGGATCATTGTTATCCGGAAAAGCGTCACAGTTTGTAGAGTGGTTTGTCTAGTGCTAGATCGCGGGATATAGAAAACAGACAGGGTACATATATCATACCTGTATCCCATGTGAAGATCCCGAATAACATATACGTTACGTTTGTAGAAGTAGAAACGTGATAATTACTCCATGTTAAATATCTTTTACGCCACAATACAGGGTTTCAGTTTGGGGAATTTTCTAGGCAAATGGCCTAAAGATTTTGAAAATGACCTAAACTTTGAAGACTTTTAGGACAAATATTTAGTTAAGTAAAAAGGGAATGACTGATAGGAAATACCACTATTAGGACAATTGTCCGTAACATTATTAGGTCTAACCCTGCAATATAGCTTACAAGTTACATACAGCTAAAGTTGGCATTTAACACAAATCAATCAATATTAATTTGTAAGAGCTTTGAGGAATTGCATTTTCTGAATTTCTAGATTTTGTAAGATTTTTTTTTTATTCTGTGCAAATTCTTTATTGCTTTGAAAAATTAAATATGTATCCATTCCACATATTTTTGACTTTGTTCATTTTACCTTAAATTAAAAGTATGCCAGTACAAGTCAATTCAATTCATTATATTCAATATTTTATCTGGAAAGAGCACAATAGAGGCGTGATGCAATACAAAAGCAAAAACATGTTGAAATAAATAATATACATTCTTAATATTATAGAGTGTGTGATCCAAAACAGACAGGTTCATGTAACATTAAGAGCAGCCGGTTGGTCCCGCTCCTCAAAAGCTTCCTTTAGGAATAAGCAAATTGTTTTTAAATTGCTTGATGATAACGGGTTGAGTAAATTTATTATGAAAGATGAGGGATCCTCATTCATGATTGTTTTCGTTATCGATTCCATATTTTTGTCTTATTAGATTATATTTTGGACATTTTTATAAAAAAAAGTGAGATTCGTCCTCAACTTGATCCTTACAGAATTTACAAAATCTTATTCTTAGTTTTGTTAATTGTTTTCGGAGTTCTTTTTGAATATTAAAAGTTAAATATTCTTGTTGTTCAAACTTTTTGAATATTTTACTATAGAAAAGAAGTTTCCCCGAGGATTCTTCTCTTATCTTAGAAAGTTTGAAATTAATTTTTGATTTATAAAACTCCCATAGTTGTTGTTTATATTATTCCTTTGATATTTCAAGGGAAGATATTTTCAAGGTTTTAGAATATATTGAATAACATTATTTGTCCAGGAGTTTTCCTTAACCGTTAATAGTTTGTCAACTTCATATGCAGCTTTAAGCAAGGATCGAGGACCACCCAACTGCTCATCAATCTGATTCAATCGTGAATAATACCCGTACATTAAACCGTAACATTTGATACTGAGTGGGACCATTACAAGTTCACATTTGACGCCTGTGCTTGAAGACTTGCTGTGAACACCAAGTATATTTTTGGGAATCGTATTCTGTGTTTTTTCAAATTGTGTTTTATCAATGGCTTCAAAATTTGGTTTAAACTCAGTTATCCATACTTCTGATCCATAGGTTAGGATTGGGACAACCATGGAATTGTACAATTTCAACCATGATTTTGCCGATAAGTTATTGTTACATGGTAATTTTGCTTTCAAGGCTAGATTTGAAACTGAGGCTTTAAATTTGCCACTGAAGTGAAAGATGATACCTAAATATTTATAAGAGTCTACTATTTCGACTGAATTTGGTCCATAGTAAAAGTAATGCGAGTATTTTTCAATTGCCTTTTTAGCTCACCTGGTCCAAAGGACCATGTGAGCTATTGTCATCACTTTGAATCCGTCGTCGGCGTCAGATGTTTTCCTTCAGCGTTACGTTCTTTTCTTTCCATGAACTTACCGATTTTTTCCTTCCAGCATTGCTTTAATCAGAAATCATTAATGGGGTCATAGAGCACGCTGACTCTGCTTCCGGTCCCACAAAAAAGGTCCGAAAAACGTATTTTTAGGTTTTTACTGAGAAAAATGTAAAAGACATGGATATTTTGTAACGCGTTTACATGAGAAAATTGTGCGTTAACGACGTTTTCTTCCAATAAATTCGTTATCAAAAGCAAAAATAAACATAATCTAATATAATAAAACAATTATTCGTATAATTCCTTATACAAGCATGTATCGGAAATAAAAATCCATCAATCTAAAAAAAATCTACTTTCGTTTTACTTATTTCATGTTCTATTTAGTCAAAGTATCACCAATAGCGCGCGTAACGTCATTTACATTAAATAACTCTGAACTTTGAAGATAGCAAAGTGGTAATCAGAAGCCGCATATCAAAGAAGGGTAGACAATAATACAGTGGGAAAAAAGTAAGAAAGGATTACGGGACAAACAATAATCCACAAAACAATAAGTAGAAACCTAATGATCGAGCAACACGAGCTCAATTTAAACCCGGGATGAACTCAGTTGCTCGGAAGGGTAGGAAGTCTTTGCTCCACATGTGCCACCAGTCATGCTCGCCCTCTGAAAACAACAATCTGCAGTTGGATATGCCTCTCCACTTAATTGTATATACCTTTGATGTGTGCTTTACGAAAAACAACAAAAGAGAAATTTTAGATTTAAGAATATGACGCGATCAGGCATCGAACCTCGCCTACGATCAATCGAATAAAAATACTTGTATATGTTTTATTTTTGGGTTCTTTATTTTGTTTTCTTTGTCTGTTCCTTATTTCTCTATCGGCTCAATAAGTTAGGTAGTTGGATTACCTCACAACTCGTACAAGCTATCACCAATACGGCATGAGTTCATGCCCGGCTTTGTAAATTACAAAAAAGGGTGCACTCGACTCGCAGCCGCAAGTGATAAAGTTTACTAGTTGCTTGCCCATGGTCGGTGGTTTTCTCCGGGTACTCCATCTCCTTCCACCACTAAAACTGGTCGCCATGAAATAGCTCAAATATTGCTGAAAGTGGCGTTAAACACCAAAAATCAAATCAAATCAAATATATCTTTAGTTCTGACTATTCATAAATTTATGTTCAAAATCATTTTGTTTGCTGTTGTCTCTTTGTTTGTACTGCTGTTAATTTATTTACACCCGGGTCTTCTTTATACTGGAATGTCTTTTATTTGTTTAAAAAAACTTGTTTTAATGATATAATTTAAAACTTGAGTGATAGTTTAAAAACAACTTTTTTGGTGTGCTGAAACCACAAGTGAACTGCAAAAGTGAATTATATCATGCGCGACATTATATTGGAAAATCTGGTAGGTTAAATTTAAATACTATTAAGCAATTGCACATCATAAGTTCAGTATCACTTGTCCTAAGCATAGGGTAATTTTCGCGTTAAAATGGAATTGGATTAATCGAAGGTGAGTTATTAAAAAATAATAAATATTATATTATTTATATTATACATATCAAATTTCGGAATTATCATTGATATTTTTTTTAATTCACCCATAGTTTCAAATTTATCACCTTTTCATGAAATGCTACACACAATTTTGAAAATTTTCTTTTTCCTCTGATAAAACAGATAAATGTTTATGTTATTTTTGGTGCGGAATTTGAAAATTAAAAATTGTCATAATAATGCAACATTTTCAATTTTTTTTATTTATTTATCCAAAATTAATTATGACCTTATTATAACTCCACGAAATAACTAAATTACCGCTAAATGTGGCGGGAAGCATCAATCAATCAATCAATCAATCAATCAATCAATCAATCAATCAATCAATCAATCAATCAATCAATCAATCAATCAATCAATCATTATTAACATAACTTTATGTGTTACCGATGTTTTGGGTTCCATTTAAAAAAATTATAGCATAGAGCATACATTGTATATAATGTTTATTTGTTCCATTTAAAAAAACCAACAACGTAGATACAGTACAGCTCAAGGTATAGTCTGATAAATACCAGGTATGCCTCCAATACCTGGCATACCTGGCATGAAGTCATAAAACTGGACCTCTGTGGTTATCTAATATACGACTCTTAAATTAATCATATTAAGATATTTTCTGGTGAAGCCACAGGTAACATTTGCCTGTTCACCTGGGCAGGTAGAAAATACATGTACAGGAAATGATTATTAATTATTAGATTTTGATAACACACTAGCATGTACAATTTAATACAATTGAGAAATTTAATTGAAATATTTCTTTATGAAAAGATATCAGAATAAATAGGAAAATATTTGTAAAATTTAAATTATTTGTAGTAGAGAATAATTATTATTATTGTTTTTTGTCATGAAATTGTAAGAGACATTGAACTGAAAAATTAAAACAGTGCATAGCATGCATAAAGTTATAATTTTGTAGATGTTCCTTTCATTTGCATCAATTTATGCAGAAAAAATATTTGCATTTAAGAAAAGATAAAAAAAAATAAATAAATATGAGAGGCTCAGAAATTTAAATTATGGATTTACACATGTCACAGTTTAAAAAATAACTTAGTTATATTTTAACTTACATTAAATATAGTTTTGCTGTCAAAATTCAAAAACTTGATACATTTGAAAAATCAAAATATATTGATAATTGTGTAGTGACAGTCATGGAACATAATTAATCACTAGCCTCGATTTTGTTACTATATATTTCATATAACATAAACCCACATTTTATTCAAAAAATTATTTTAAAGCTATCTCTGGGCAGATTTTTATGAAATTTATTTCAAGACACGCAGAATTCTTTGAATTTTATTTGTTTATCTGATAGTACTTTTTGTCTGCATGGTTTATGTTTTCTGGTGATTTAAACACAAATGTTGATTTTTCCGATTTTATTTTAGTTAAATATATAGCAAATTTGACGTCAGAAAACAAACAAATTCTCTTTAAGGTAGAGACTGACACTAGTCACATGACTTTTAAGAATATTGAATAAAAATGTGGTAATAATTATTAATTATGTTTGCAGTATTTCTTACGAAGTATTGTATTTTGCTTTTTGAATTTTCTACATATGATTTGTACAAGTTCTCAAATTAAACTGAAATACAAATTTAATACAGTAATTTCTTGGCAATAATACATTATATGTGTAAAATGCTATATGAAGCATTTCGTCAAGGGAGGTAATCTTGTCTCAAATGATATTAGAATATGATGAGTTTTGCATATTTTTGTTAAATATTGAAGTTTTTAATATCATGACTCCAGACTTTCTTTACACTTCTGAAAATAAAACAAAATGCACTATATTATATCAATAATTTAGAAATTTTTAATGACAGAATTTTTTGCTATTCAAGAATTTTGAGGAGAATTTATACATTTCACATACAATGCATTATAGAAGTTGAAGATTTAAATGCTTAATATCTTGAAAATTAGTCTGGTGACCTATATTTTTAAATTAAATTCCTCAAAGTCTGCCGCAAAACTAAAGCAATAAATCTGGCCAGTTTTAAGGAAATTCAATGACAAATTATTTTAGTATGAAATGTGGGTCTCTACCTTAAAGAGTGCAAAATTAGCTCTAAAAATGTACTTTTCCTGCCCTGGAAGAATTGTAGACAGCTTAATTTGCTAACTATATCACCTAGAAAGGAAAACTTTCCCTTACAAACATTATCTTTGCCTGTTTTATTTTCATTTATTCAATGTCTCATTAAAAAAAAAGGTGAAAAATGTTTATTTTTGCTTATAATAAATATATTATTGATCAATTTATCCTCTTTGACTTTTATTTAATTTAAATAGGTCGAATAACACGCATGAATTAAAAAAAAATTTCCCTCTCGCTCTGGAGTCACACTTCCTAGTTCAAGAATTTAATTTTATGAATAGTATTTGCCGGTACGTTTCACTTGTTCTTATTTCAAGACATAAAAATGCAGGGGCGGATCCAGGGGGGGGACCCGGCGGGCGCCCCTCCCCTAAAATTGGAAGAAAACAAATTGTTTTGCATAAAAAAATTTTTCATACAAAATACCCCAAAAATTTTCGCTCCTCGTTCCGCTCGCCGCGATTTTCTTAAGTGCGCCCCCTAACTTGAAATCCTGGATCCGCCCCTGAAATGTATGAGTTATTTAATAAGTACACATGTCTCTACGTTGTTATTTTTTTTAAATCATTAATGGAACAAATAAACATGATGTACAATGGTTGTACCTATGTTATTATCTTTTTTAAATGGAACCCAAAACATAGGTAACACATAAAGTTCATTTTATTTTACCCAGTTATTTTAGAAAGCTTTTATTTGGTTAACGCCTATATAGTTTATCCCTCTCGATTCAAACTTCCTAGTTCAAGAATTTAATTTATGAATATAATTTGCCGGTACATTTCACTTGTTCTTATTTCAAGACATCAAAATGTATGTGTTATTTAGTAAGTACACATGTACAGTACAGGTCAAGGCATAGTCTGATAAATACCTGGCATGCCTCATACCTGGCATCCAATGCCAGGTATTTATTGCTTTGTGATTAACCCATCTCCACAGTATCACCTGTGGTTCCAATATACAACAGGAAATGACTAATTACCTGTACAGATAAAACCATCACTCACAGGTGACTTACCTTTGTATTTTATAAGTTACATGTATATGAAGAATATTTTCAGATGAATGTTTTTCATTGGGAATAAGATTGGAAAATTATGCACAAAATAAAAAAAAGTTAGGGCTTATATTGGGAATTACATTAAAAAATAAGGCATTTGAAACAAATTTCATATAATGAATTTTCAAAATCCCATGAAGCTTTCATGTGGACCTTTAATATTTTTGTATTATTAATTTTGTTAGAATAATTATTGGGAAAATAGTCAACAAATGTTAATTGTATTATTTACCTTACTTCTTTTTAATATCAATCAAAAGACTTGAGTAACAAAGTATCTTTAATCGGTGACCCTTTAATCAACATCTAATTTGTTTTGATAGCACTTTTATATTGTTTTGTATTTTGAAACTATTTTGATAACTTTTGTCAATAAACATGATATAAAAATTAATTTAATTTTTAATTTTGCCAAAAACAATGCCATTTTTAACATGTAAAAAAAACTTAAAGCTTTTTTATGCAAGAACATTTTGTCATAAATTTAAAATCCATATAAAATTAATTTTTAATTGTTTCCTGTAAATGCTGTAGTGAGTGTCATAAACATGTAAAGAGTTGTTTATTGAACAATATATCTAGTTAGAAAACAATAAATAAAAGATTATCCCAATCCCTTTCCTTCTTAATTTTTCATTTATTTAAATTTTGATTTTTTTACATTAAATATATCTTTTAAAAACACCTCTTTCAAAGCTTTAATTATTTCAGGTATTTTTTATTTCTTTATATCTATGACAATCTGTAATTACACAGCCTATTTGTCATAGAAAATCATGCAATTAACATACAGTCATGGAACATAATTATTCGCCACCCTCAATTTTACGCTACATGTATATATTTCATATAAAACCACATTTTTCAAAAAGAAATTATTGTGAAGTCATGTTTCTAAACAGATTTTGATCATTTTTGCACTAGAAGAAGCAGAAACATTTAAATATATTTTTTTTATTTTAGCACGATTTTCCGTCAGATTGCCTTTATTTACTTATAATTTAAGGTAGAGAAGGACAGTATGGGCAAAAAAAAACTAGTCAATGATTTTTTTGTAATTTCATATATATTGTTCTTTGGGATGTACCTAACAAAATATCAAAATTTGAGAAAAGGTTTCCAGGCTTATTAAAAAAAAAAAAAAAAGAGTTACCCCCCTCTCAAGTAAAAAAAAATGTAATTTTTTTCACTTCTCCGTGTCATTAAGGTACCAAAAAAAATAGCATATATATATTGTTTTTAATTATCTGAGTATAATATGATAAATGAATATTTTGGAATATCTAAGATATAAATTTTTATGATTTTTTCATTTTTTTTTTCAAAATGGCTACCCTTTTTTGGCAATATAACTTGTAACTGGCTTTGGTGAAATCCAACAAAATTTGATTTTAAAGTGGAATAGAAAAAAATTGTGTCAATGAATTTTTTTTTTAAAAGATTTATCACATTACTTATATCCATGCTACATATCATTAAACAATAAAGATATGTTTCCAGGCAAAACAAAAAGTTAGGGGTTTAGAAAGACACCCTGACATATACCCTTTTTTGTCAATTTCATGAAAAATTCCTTAGACAAACTTGAAATTTAGCCCGCGTGACATTTCTAGAGTAATCTTCATCGGATACGCTATAAATGATGAATAAACTCAAGTTATAAAAGGAGAAAAAATGTCATGTCAAGATCACATGGATATATGTAAAATTATCTACTGGTTGATTGATTGATTGATTTTTGGTGTTTAACGCCACTTTCAGCAATATTTCAGCTATATCATGGCGACCAGTTTTAGTGGTGGAAGAAAGCATAGTACCCGGAGAGAACCACCGACCATGGGCAAGCAACTGGTTAACTTTATTACTTGCGGCGGCGAGTCGAGTGCACCTTTTTTGTAATTTACAAAGCCGGACGCGAACCTACGCCGTATCGGTGATAGGCTTGTATGAGTTGTTAGGTAATCTAACTACCTCACTCATTGAGCCATCCGGGCCCCACTATCTACTGGCAAGAACTGTCACTGTGTAAATCTCCTATAAAAATGCCCGGCATTGTTTGGACATACAGTGAAACGTGTGAAAACTGAACACTGTATAAAACAAAATGATGTATAACCCCGAACTTCATATGTAGGAAATCCTTGTTAATTTCATCTGCATAAACGGAGCATCTGTCTATTTTGAACACAAAGATTGGTCACATGGAGGTTCAGTTAAATATAGGTTACTTTCAAAGTATATATATGCAAAAGTTAATTTAGATGTTAAATGTATGTAGTCCAAGTATTCGTTAACTTTTGTTTACTATATATTTCATATAAAACCACATTTTTTCAAAAACATATCTTAAAGCTATCTCTGGGCAGATTTTTATGAAATTTATTTCAAGACAAGCAGCATTCTTTGAATTTTATTTGTTTATCTGATGGTTATTTTTGACTGCATGGTTTTTGTTTTCTGATGATTTAAACACAAACGTTGATTTTTCCGATTTTATTTTTGTTAAATTATATAGCAAATTTGACGTCAGGAAACAAAAAATGTCTTTAAATCATAAGAAAATAAAGGCAATCTGACGGAAAATCATGCTAAAATAAACAAATAATCTTTAAATATTTCTGCTTCTTCTGGTGCAAAAATGATCAAAATCCGTTTAGAAATGACTTCACAATAATTTTTTTTGAAAAATGTGGTTTTATATGAAATATATGTAAAAAATCGAAGGTGACGAATACTTATGTCCATGGACTGTGTGGGTCATTCTTTGACTTGGGCACAAAAACGCATTCTATTATCTCATATTTTTAAAGTAGTGGAATCAAATTTTGACCAAGGTTGTTTAACAGAACTAAACCTTATTTTCCTAAATATATATACAGCAGTAGTTGATACTTAGAAAATAATGTTTTTTAATTAGTTTTCACATGGATATCAGTCTAAATGGTCATTTCCGCAATATACCAAAAATGTTGGATCAAAGCTTGACAGGAACAAAAATTGAAGATAAGCAGAATTTGAAACACTTTACAATATGGTAAATTTAAACCTTTAGAATGATGTCGCAAACTGTCGATATTTTGTAATCAGTTTCAACATGTCAGAAATTTTCCGCCAAACGTAATTGTAAATTATCAATTAATATCTAACTGCACATATAGTTATACTGAAATACCCATTTTAGTACTTGAAACAACTTAATTAACATGATGCAATTATTTATTGTACAATAAAACTACAAGATAAGTGTTTAAATGTACAAGTATAGTGTGTTACGGTAAGGACAGTACGTTACGGAAATGACATTAATGTTACGGCAATTTAATTAAAATTAGATATCTTATTTTGCACTTGTTTATTTATATTTCGCGCGTGTAATATAAATAAACAAGAGCAAAGTGAGAGATCTAATTTTAATTAGATTGATGTTACGGTAATGACATAAATGGAGTATTGATGCTAGTCAATTCAAAAAGTTAGCATAATTAATTTAATGCACTACAAAACTGAGTAATACATGTCTTAATTTGTGCATTTCGTAATGAAACCGTCATTACCGTAACGACAAATGTCCTTCAAACCGTAACGACAAATGTCCTTACCGTAACGACAAATGCCATTACCGCAACAAAAAGTTACGGTAATGACTCGTTCCGGTAATGACATTTTGTTGATTTTTGTTGATATAATGGGGGTTCTCGAGTATAAAAGGCACAACTCTTTGGTCGTTGTTGTACATAATGTTAAAATCGTTGCATATGTGTTATTTTTGTAAAAATTCTGATAAAACGTTAAGCTGTTTTACTGCATACGGTAATGACTTACAATTAACATACGCCCTCAAATTGTCGAGTTAATGATCAAATTAAAGAAAACCTACGAAATATACATGGTTGCACCCGCCATCATGGATATGGAAAAAAAACGTCTGCTAAACTGTCACATGATCTATCATTCTGTTATTATCTCCCGTTGCGGGAATGACTGCGTTTTTAAGGACGCCATTATTTTAGACAATACTGGCATGTTATAAAGCAAAAGCACTCATGAATAAGCACACATTGAAGCATCAAAATTAAAACCGTAAGGCACTTTAGGCACGTGCCTACACATAATTTTTTTCCCAACATTTTTTTATTGATGAAAAATGACAAACAACGCATTACATATTTTAATTATGTATGTTTTATGTTTATTGTGCTGATGACAAGCTTCCACAAGTTGAAAGATAAACATTTGCAATGAGTACTGTGACCATAACTAACTCTTTGAAATTGACAGTTCATTTTATCTTCAAAGGCTTTAACTGGACATAAAATAAAACACAATTTGTTTTTCACACCCTTTTTAACATCTGAATCTAGAAATGAATTGATACATTTACTAGTTTGTCATTGACCGTCAACAGAACTGCAGTGTAAAAAGGGCTTGCAGTGTAAAAATGTCTGGCTCTAAACCTAAAACTTAAAGTTAGAACTTTGGATGAAATGTTTAAAAAGTTTAAAAAGCTTAGCTCCACACATTAACAGAAGTAGATATGCGGGTCCTCACATCCATGCACTCGACGACCTTTCTCACTCTCAATAAATCCTGCCTTCTGATTGGTCACTTTCAAACAAAGGCCACGCGCCACAACCACGTGCACACAATGGAATCAATCGACCATTATGAATAAAATAGTTCACTGCCTTCTGATTGGTCACTTTCAAACAAAGGCCACGCGCCCCAACCACGTGCACACAATGGAATCGATTATAACCCCCTATTATGTTAAGACATATCAACAGATGGGGTTGTTTAACACCCAGATTATATAACGACTGGAGGATCCAGCAGAGTTATAATCAGTTTTGGGGTTGTTTAACCCCCACGTTATATATAACGACAGGATGACTCAGCAGATGGGAATAAATCGAAAATAAATGAAGTATGACTTCATCACACTATTTAAGTGAGACCATTGCGCAAAAGAGTCATTTAAACCCCGTACGAGACTAACGTATTTTACTACACAACACTATATTTTGTAGACAATACAAAAGCATGAATACCAATTCAACGCAAGATAGAAAGAGAATATTAGAACATTCAATGGATGTGTTATGTCAGAAGATGAAGCCAGATAAAGTGATCCACTATTTGACGAGTAAAAACATATTATCAAGGACGGAAGAGGACAGGCTTTTACAAATAACCAGCGATCAAATGAGAACAAGAGAACTTTTAACTAACCTGATCAATTCTTATTTGCCATCATTCCATCAGCTGAAGGTAGCTATGATAAAATCGGGACAGTCTGAGCTCCTACAATATTTAGTAGGAAACGACAATAAAGAAGATGATGATTTGATGAAGTCTTATGATGGTAGATGCTTTATCCATCTACAAGATAATTGCTATGTAGTTGCGAAAGACTATAAAGGCCAGATGTACATCCACATAAGAAATTACGAGCAGAGAGGATCCGAAAAGATTCCAACGAAACAAGGTGTGGCACTGACATATTCGAGATGGTTACTGCTAGAATTGAAAAGAGAAGAAATCGGTAGTATGTTCGATAAAGCGTCAAATGGCACATTAGATAGCGAAGAATATATCATGCATCTTGGAGGAGGAATATATGTCACAGTAAGTTCAAAATATCCAACAATAGACATAAGACAGTTCTGGAAACCAGAAAATTCAAGCAAGCACGTTGCTACGAGGAAAGGTGTTGCTTTAAACCGTTACAAATGGGAACGTCTGTGTGATGTCGTGGAACTGATACGTGATTTTGTTCCGGAACTTGATCAGGCCAGTATATGCTGTGAATCACATTCGAATGAAATTGAACTATCTGCATGTAAAGAATGCTCACCATTTGAAGAAGAAGAAGATGAGATCAGTCCAAATCAAGAGGGCAATTTTCAAATTATGAAATGTATGATGATGCCTGACTGTTTATAAGCAGAAATATATATATTTGTGTTTCATTTTGTAAATAATAATAAATTAAATTGTCATTATAACTTGTTTGTCTCTTTTGTATGGCCATATATATTGCCCTACTCTATGCTTAATATTATCAGTCGTCATGAATACGTCAAACTATTGGGATTACCTGAAAAAAATATGGTACGATACCAAAAATCCAGCGTCGTTCACGGGTCCAGACAAGTTATATAGACTCGTGAAGAAAGAAGGCAAATACAAGATAGGTCGTACGCGTATCAAACAATGGCTACAAGATCAAGACTCTTACGGACTATCACGAAATGTAGTAAGAACATTTCCGCGAAGTAGATACGTCGTCAATACCATCGATTCGTTATGGGAAATGGACCTGGCCGACTTTTCCAATATACAATCGAGCAACGACGGTTACAGATTCCTTCTGGTCGTCATCGACGTCTTTTCTAAATTCCTATGGGTTCAACCCCTGAAAGACAAGAGAGCACAAAGCGTCATAAAAGCACTGAAAGTCATTTTGTCGGACCGAAAACCTCGATCTATCAAGTCCGATAAAGGAAGTGAATTCAAAAACAAGGACGTGCAACACTTTTTTAAAAAAGAAGGCATCCACACGTATTACTCGCAGAACGAGACCAAAGCGGCCGTAGTCGAGAGGGTCATACGGACGCTGAAATCGTCTTTATACAGGTATTTTAGACACGAACAAACTCATCGATACCGGGACGTAATCCAAAATTTCGTATCGGATTATAATAGAAGACCACATCGATCGCTTGGGCAGGTTTCTCCCAACGATGTCAACGAGTCAAATGCAGATGAAGTCAGATACAGTTCCTATTTAGCTCGAAAGCGTATAAAGTCAAAGAAAGGAAAGAAGACGACATTTAGATTTAAAGTTGGAGACTTGGTAGGAATCACGCACGATAGAAGACCGTTCCAACGAGATTATCAACAGAAATGGACGGAGGAAATATTCAAGATAAGACGACGATATGACCGAGATAACATTCCCGTTTATCAACTCAAAGATTTCGGAAACGAAGAGGTGGAGGGTACGTTTTACCAACCAGAACTGCAAAAAGTTAATAAAGACAAAGATACAGTTTGGAAAATCGAGAAGATTTTAAAAAAGAGAAAGCGGGGTAGCGTTGAACAGGCTTTCGTGCGATGGTTAGGATGGCCAAAGAAATTTGACTCTTGGATCGATACCAAAGAAATACAATAAATAGATGATGTATGACCACCAAACGTCATTGAGAGCAAACATGAGCATGCGAATGGTACTGAGATCGTCGGACGACGCTACTTTATTCGACAATAAACCTTACGATTTCAACGTACAATTAGACAAACAAAGACGCATTGAAGAAAACTGGGTGGTAGCTCTGACAGAAATAAACGTCAATTACACCGGAACGGAAAAACAGGTGAAAGACATATACGTCTATACGGACGTGTGCACCGGAAGTATCGTAGGAAAGTCCGAAAGACCTCTGCTGCGGAGAGTCCACATCGATACCAATAATACCAGCAAGACGAGTAAAACTTTATCTGCCAACATCGTGTTCGAAACGCCGTATTACGTTCCCGTTCGAGTGAAAGAACTCGATCAAATCAGAATATATATAAAGGACGAAAAAGACACTGACTGCTCATTCATAGACGGAGATACGTGCGTGACGCTACATTTCAAGAAATTTCTCTTCATATAATGTCTCTTTACGTGAGCGACCCGAAGATGTGGGAACAGGCGTTCAAAGACTTGTCTAGTGGAAAAATCAATCCTTATACCTACTACAGGTCACTCCAATCGGGAAGAGGGATAGGAGGTAGATATTCATCCTCTTTTCACGTTCCGGTGAAAGCACCGGAGAAGAGCGTCGTGCCCGTCAAGCAAATTACTCCTGTGGCAGCAGTTGCAGAGAGGGCCAAGTCCGATCTCAAAAGAGAGAAGCGCGAAAGCATACCACACGTCGATCCCAAGAGTATAAATAGAAGAGATACAGGAAAGCGTTCCAGTCGCCGTCAAGGTGTCAGAAAGAGAAGAGCTGTCCTCGAGAAAGACATTTTCGTCGAAGAAAAAGCCAAGAAGACAAAATGACGTATTTAAGTAAAACGGACCACGATTTCGCCATTCCGCAACAACTGTCTCTTTTTACCACACCTCCGAACCAACTTGCCATCGAAAAGATCTATTTTGACGAAACTCGACCCCTTGCCAATTTCACGGATGCATCGACGTTGGAATTTGCCGTCTCAGGCCAAGGTTCGGAATACATCGATTTGAAACGCAGCAGACTGTACGTCCGAGCCAAAATCGTCAAAGGAGATGGAAGCGACCTGGCTCCTAAAGAAAAGACAGGGATCATCAATCTTCCCTTGCAGACCATGTGGTCACAAGTGGACGTGTACATGAACAATAAATTGGTGTCGTTAAATTCATCACACTATCCATGGAAAGCATACATCAAAACCATCCTGTCTAGTGGGAGTGACGAACAGAATTCACAACTTCAAAGTCAACTATTTTTTAAAGACGACGACCCCCTGGACTCGTTAACTCTCAACGCCGGTTATATCAACAGATACGAATATACGAAGCTAAGTCGTGAATTCGAACTAGAAGGCCCACTCATGGAAGACGTGTTTGGCATGGACAAGTATCTCATACAGGGGGTCGATCTATACATCAAGCTATACAGATCCAGTCATCCCTTCGTCGTGATGTCGGGAGAGACTAATCCAAATTACAAGTTACAAATCCTGGACGCAGCATTCAAGACGTGTAAAGTGAAAGTAGACTCCGGAGTGGTCGTTAATCACGTCAAGCAGATCGAAAAAGAACCGGCAAAATACTTTATTCATCGCACGGAGATAAAAAAGAACACCGTGGCAAAAGGTTCCGGAGAGTTCATATGGGATAACATGTTTGCGAGAAGACCCTCACTCGTCGTCATCGGACTCATCTCCCAGAAGAGTGGAAACGGTGCATACGAGAGTAATCCATTAAATTTCAAACATTACTCTGCAACGGACGTCGCACTCTTCGTCAACGGAGAGAGCTTACCGGCCAGACCGATGAAGTTGGATTTCGGAGCCAACAGAAAATATGACACGGCGTACCTCAATCTCTTTGAAGCATGTGGAAAGATCAACCAGGACATGGGCCTTTGTATA
>MJUT01039522.1:51369-79717 GCA_002080005.1 Gigantidas platifrons
TTGTTAGAAACCACTAAGCCAATTGAATTGTGACTTTACAGGAATGATCATTGGGTGGTCCTGTACTAAACTTGTGAATCGTTTGCTGATCGGAAATTCAAGATGGCCACCATGACTCGACTTAGTTTTAACATAGGACCCTATGGAAAAAATGTTTAAAAGTCTTCTCCTTTGAAACCAGCAAGTCAATTTAAAGCAAACATGGCATGAATGGTACTTAGGTGGTCAACTTTCAAAATTATGTCCTGTGAGCCCGACCTCCATCCAAGATGGCCGCCGTCAGCGGACATAGTTTTAACATAGGACCCTATGGAAAATTGTTTAAAAGTCTTCTGCTCTGAAACCAGTCAGTCAATTTAAAGCAAACATGGCATGGATGGTCCTTGGGTAGTATACTTTTAAAATTGTGTCCGGTGACCACGACCTCCATCCAAGATGGCTGCCATGATCATGAGCAGACATAGTTTTAACATAGAACCCTATGGGATTTGAATAGTAACTTAGATGTATACGGCATGCAGACATTCTTAAGAGGACTTAGTTATGTCAGGTGAGCGATACAGGCTCATCTGAGCCTCTAGTTTGAGAAAATGATCACTTTAGTTTTAGTAAGGTTCAAACCAAGTCTCCAATCACCGCAGTAATTTTGAAGCGAATCCAGACAGCGCTGGAGACCAGTTGGAGATTCAGATACTAACAATAAGTCGTCAGCATAGAATAAATGGTTTAGAGTTTTGTCTTGTAGGATATAGGGTCAGTTATAGTGCTGTTAAAGTAATTTCGAATATCATCCACAAAATATTAAAAAGAGTAGGGCTCAAACTGTCCCCTTGTTTGACTCCTTGATTAGCTAGGCATGGGTTGCTATGGTGTGTGGAATCTTTACAAGCAAAAAGTCATGAATTATGTTGTATAATTTTCCATGTATGCCATGTATTTATTATATTATCACTTAGTAGGCCATTAGTCTCCAAAAAATCACTTATTCTTTTCTGTAGAAGAGAAGTAAACAATTTCCCTAGGCAACTTGAGATGCTTATCCCTCTGTAATTCCCACAATCAGTGGGGTCCCCTGATTTGTAAATAGATGTCAGTAGGGAGATATTCCATATTTTGGGGAATCTTCCCAAGTTCAAAATTTTGTTAAATAATTTTATCATTGTAAGGGCCAAAGTATTTGAGCCTACTTTAATAAATTCATTTAGAATAAGATCTGGTCCACCTGATTTACCACCTTTGAGTCCTTTTATGCCATTTTTTTTAAATTTCTTTACAAGTAAATGGGATATCCAGATTACAGTGTTCTGCATGAATGTCTTTTGGTTTTATTTCACATTTTTCATTGTTATCTGTTGTTAATAAAGATTGATAATGTGTTTCCCATTCATTTAAAGGAACAATTGGGTCAATACTAGATTCTTTCTTATTATATTTGTTAATTAGATTTCAAAATTCTTTACTGTTTTGGGGGTTTACATCTTCTATTTGTTGTATAATAGAATCGAACAAATCTTTTTTCAATTTATTCTTAAATTTGTTGATTTCTCTTCCACAGTTACAGAATGTTAATCTTAATGAATTATTATTTGGATCTTTAGCAAGTCTACAGGTCAGCGATCTAACCTCTTTTCTAAGAAGTAGACCATCATTTGACATCCATTCTTTCTTTGGTATATAGGCTTTGTTTTCTTTTAGTTCGAATTACGTTTAGGCAATTTTGATTTGAAAATCAGAGTTTTTGGCTGCTTGGATATATATATAATTAGTTTTTTCTACTAATAAATCTATGTCATCAAACTTATTGTCATCTAACAAACTGTTCAAAGATAAAATTTCTGATATGCCTTTCTGGTCCAAAAGAGAGTCTATGTAAGACATAATTTTTTCCGGTGGAAAGAATTTAATATTAAATTTTATGTTACGGTAAATATTTCATAATAAAATACTTTCCATTGCTATAAAAAAGTATCCTAGTGTACAATAAATAGGTACATATAAATATTATTTCCGACGCTGATTATTAAATCATGAGACGCATCTGTCAATATTATTTTCGACGATTAATGATAAATCGCCTGAACCATCAAATGAGATAATCCGGACAAGGATTTGTATACTAGACCTCGATCCAGATAATATTTTATACTAAGGTATGTAATATGTACGACGCTGATTATTAAATCATGAGACGCATCTGTGATATTATTTCCGACGCTCATTGATAAATGGCCCGATCCATCAAATGAACTAATCCGGATAATATTTTATACTAAGGACGTATGTAATATTATTTCCGACGCTGATTAATAAATCACATGACCCATCCGGAAAATATTTCATAAATAAGATTATAGTCAGAACACTGTCAATTTAAATGACAGATTGAGTAATCTTCAAACCGTCATGTAAGATTAAATATATTAAAAATATGATGCTCTGCAGTAATAAAGAAATATTTCACTAATATTAAGTACATTGTACATATTTATTTGCAGTAATGTTAATTAATTAATTGAGAAAATTAGTAACTTATAAAATCAGATTCTTTCTTCTATAATCTTTTTTCAATTGAAAAGTTATAATGTGCAATGTTATCCACGGATACATTTTGATATTAAATTTCTTCCACCTCATCTGGAAAATATATAATAGCATTGGAAGAAATTTAATATTGAAATATTGTCCAAGGATAATATTTTATATTAAAAATAATCCGCTGGAAAAAATAAAATGTTATATCTACATATAGATCATGGTTTTGCTCTGACTATTTAAAGCTTCCTTCAATAGGTTTTAAATCTTTATCAACCATTTTAGTTTCTGAATTTGTTGTATAACCAGAGAGGTTTATTTCTATCATACAATGATCTGATAAGTATGAAGGTGCATTCACCATAAAGCTAATCACAGAATAGAACAAATCTTGGGATACTATCATATAATCTTCAATGCTCTTACCATTCGTATTGAAAAACGTGTAATAACCCAGTGAATCTCCAAGAAATCTACCATTTACTATCCTCATCTGGCAAGATTTACATATGTTGGTTAAAAGAGTGCCATGTAAGTTAGACTTACAGGGCTTTCAACACTTTCAAAAGTAGGAGGCTATTTTGAAAAAGTAGGTGGAGAACGGCGAGCGAAGCGAGGCTGACAAATTTAGGCCGGGGGTCTGTGGGCCGTCAAGGCCCCTAGAAGCTGTAGGGTAAATAGTGAAAAATCCTGCATTCTGGGGGTTTCCTGACACATATTTCAACTTCCTAAAATTCTTATTTTTCATATATTTATTTTTTGTTTTACTTTAGCCTCCTAATCCTTTCAAAATGTAAAGTTGTTTGGAATTTTGCATCAATTTCAAATTGCTCTGAGCTTATTGTCAGATATTTAATTATAATCATTTCAAATTTTATTGCTGTTTCATTTTACACAAACAAAAGCTTCATGCCAAATACCTAAAGATAAATCAATTCGTTGCATCATTCCAAATTCCTGAAAAGTGTTGATTATGTGAAATATTTCAAATTTTGACTTTTCTGCTTTACAGATTAATAATCTGTGACTTTAACTTTATATCATCCAATAATGGAACAGATAATGTTTGAAAAATATCTTTCTTTTCTTTTATTAGCCAATTAACTGTATATATTATATATTTTTTTGAACATTGTTTGTAAAACAAGTCTGCTTTGAAGTAAAAATTTTGTAGAATTATTTTTTTTATATTACATAAAGCAAAGTATTTTAGTAAAATTCACAGAGAAATAAAAATTTCAGTGGATCTTTTCAACCATTTGTCATGAAAAAGCTTGTAATATTTGTCCATTTCAAAGGTTTCAATATTTCCCAAAAGCCTAAATCAAGTCCTCTATCGTATTTTGCACAAGACAAGTTTAGATTTGGCATCAAATTGATATCCGGTAATTGTTACATGTCCGGTCCGGAGTGATTCTTGTTCTTATATTTCAAATATTGATATTTTCGTTCATTACAGCTTTATTGAGATTGCGACTTTAATTTTGTCAATGTCCTTGAACTTCATCATGTCATGGAAGAACTATAAATGATTCAATAAAAATCAGTAACGCACCAAGGGTGCGAAAGCCGAGTTGCGAACATGTGGATGGACAATGTGACCTTGACCTTTGACCTACAAACCTCAGTATCAATAGGCTTCCTCCTCTCACCATGAGGCATGTGTGTACCAAGTTTCATTTAGATCTGACATTTCGTTCTTAAAATATCATGCGGAAACGAAAAAAGTATCAAATTTTTGTTCTATTTTTAGAAGTTGTGACCTTGACCTTTGTCCTACAAACCTCATTATCAATAGGCTTCCTCCTCTCACTACCCATCCTCACTAGCCAAGGGCTACGATTCGGTCCCCCTTCTCTTCACCCTTGGCAGATCTAGAATACATTTTGAGGATTCACGCTTTAATATTTCATTGATTACGGCTACCAGTACACGTATCCAATCAGAAGACGTTTTACACGGAGCACATGTTATCGACGAAATGTAAACTTCCCGCTTTGGTTCCAATGAAAACATCTTTCCCGTCTGCCAAAGCTTTGAAACTTTTCAATTGGTTGACAGTAAGTGCTTCCAAATTAAATTTATCACAAATAAGTTTTTCTTCACTGGGCGCTGCCATTTTCAACTCTCCAACATACGTACATTTATAACAAAACGATTCTGATTGGCTGGCGATGATGACTATCTAAGGGGTGCAACTTCGATAAACCACCAGGTGGCATTGCACGCGAATTTCAAAATGTATTCTAGATCTGCCAAGGGTGAAGAGAAGGGGGACCCGAATCGTAATGTTCAATACCTGGCATGTATGTACTAAGTTTCATTTAGATCAGACATTTCATTCTTAAGATATTGTGCGGAAACGATTGCGTGCCCAGACGCCATTCATCATATTATAAGCCGAGTTCGAATTCGTCGCAACTCGGCTATAAAGAGTTTTGATCTGGCATTTCACTTTAGTTTTAATCAAAATAAATTAGGGACAAATTGGAGATCAAAAGGGCTATTTTATACAACAAACCCAGATTATTATGGGATTACACATTTTTTATCCTTGATGCATAAAACGTAGCCTGCGGCAGAGTAAAGTGTAGACGTCGAATATCGGCAGCAACTGGATTCAAATGAAAGCCCTGGATTTAGAATCTAACTGGTTTCTATTCAAGGGTATATCAGGTATATAATCAATGGGCAAAGGGCAGTTTCAAAGTTATCTTTCGTATGATCATTTTGAATATAATCAAACAATCCACCAGTCCTGGCATTAAAATCTCCGCAAATCATGGTATTTCCCTGTGATGAAAAATATAAAATGCCTTTTTCCAATTGTGTTGAAATGGATTCAGATATATCTTTGTTAAAATAGATAAAGCATAGGAATAGATTTTTTCGGGTCTTAAAATAATTTTTATTAAATTTTGACCATATTGAATTATTGTTCTGCTTTAATTCAGAGATGCCCTTCCTATATTAAGGTTTTGCATAAATTACTAGTATACCGCCTGAAGGTCTTCCTCGTTTGCTTCTTTTTGGTTTGATAATGTAAGGAGATGAAAAACCTGGTAGATCTCCCGGAGAATCACTCGACAAAGTCTCAGCTGAACAAACAACATATTTACAAATGGAAGAAATAAAAGTGTCATCTTCAAATTTTCCTTCATTTAGACTATGAATGTTCCAATAAGCTATTTTCATAATTATATTTGTTTGAAACATGAAGAAAGGGAAGTAACTCAAACTGTTTTCAAGATAATAATTATTATTAGGCCATGCAAAGTTAATTACTTGGTTCTCGGGCCCTTTTTTGTCAAAATTGATGAGGGAGGGTGGCATTTTTTTTTATCCTTTTACTGCTGTAAAAAGTGATGAGGGAGGCATTTTTTCTTCTTTTTTTGTGTGAAAAATATGGCAATGTATAAATCTTTTCATTACTTTATTGAAAATTTCAATTTTATTTCTTCCGATGGTGGCAGAAACATCACAAGTGGTTAATTTTTATGGAAACGTCCAATCCGCTGGTCCCAACGTACCATTTTTTTTTTATCTCCGTAAACAATTCCAATAAGGTACAAGCTTCGGAGAAGCCTCCTATTATGTTTCCTGGTAAAACTGGCAAACATTTGTGCCGAATTTGCACAGAAACGATTGACATTTTGTCTAAATGTCAAACGGAAACACGTTTTTTATTTATACATTGTCATAACGATGCTTTAAATCTCATTTAAGCATGATGCGTTTTAAAGCGTTTCACCGACCACGCGATATAAGAGAAAAACGGATGTGGTTGTTTTTTCCGTACGGACAGCGCTACCGCATTTAATTTTTTTTAATTTTATGTTTGCAAAAAAATCGGCAATGCGGCGACGAATTTCCACATGCGGGCGGGCCTGAGAACCAAGAAATTAACTTTGTATGGCCTTACTATTATTATTATTTTTTTTAATTTGCTTTGAAAATCATGTTGAATTCAGATGTCTTTTTTTTATCAATAAAAAGGGCAATTAAAGTACTATTGCATTAGGAGGTTGAGACAATACATCAAATAACTACAACAAAAGTAACAACTAGGGTATGTGTTATTGTTATTCAACCTAAAGCCCAGGGTCCATGCCAAAATTACTTGGTCTTTCTCTTATGCACAAGAAATCGTACAAAAAGCAATTAGTCATGCAAATATGTACTAACTACATGTAAGTAAATGTACAGTGAGTACACTCAAATTTCGTCGATGAAAATGTCATGTGCAGTGTAGCGCTTTACGGGAAGCAGATTGGACAGGACTGACGATACATTCGTGTTGGAAAATTACTTGTTTATAGATTTCGATAAAAAATACAACCATTCTGCACTTCGATTTTGTGTTTTTCTTTACATAGCTGAATGACCCTGACCCAACTTCCTCTACGTCACACCACTCGAATTTTGACGATGGCGGATGCGCAAAACATGCCATAAAAATAATAAACGGGGAAAAAAATTAACGTTGCTTAATGAAATATATTGAGGAAAAATCACTTACCTTTATGTCGGGTTATCCACAAAAATATCCTTTTGTATTTTTCAACTCTAATTAACAATTTTTGAATCTCATTTTTTTAAAGTCACAAAAAGTCAACAATTGAAAGAAGTCAACAGTTCATAAAAATGCTAAAATGAACATATTTACAGCTTGTTTCTCCAAGATAGCAGGGGTTTTCCTAACTCGAATAATTCAAGCCCTTTCCGTCTCCGATTCTCTCCGCCTTCTGAGGGCTTGAAATGCAGCCAATGATAAAAATGCGTCAGCTGTTCCCTGTCACAGGGAACCAATCGCAATGTAGTATTTGTATGAGTATGCGCAATAGGCATATCCGGTACATTAGCAGCTAAATTTCAAAACAATGATGGATGAAGATGGTGCGATTCACATATTTATGATTTAAATTGTCATAGATTCACAAATTTAAAAAAAAAAAAAAATACAACACCGTGTAATAATTTTTTGAAGTTTTGAAGTTTTTGTCACTTTCATGACGTACACGAGACAAAAAGTGATTTTTTAAAATTATTGTTAGCAAAGGCACCCCTTTCTGAGTACTTATTTTCATTAAATTTCTTTATTATTTCATCTCTTTTTCCTGAATTTATTGTGGATAATAATAATATATAAATATATATATATATATATAGGGTCGACACATGTAACTTGCTGTTAACATAAGATTGTATAAATATGGATATGTACACGTTAAATTACGGAAACTGGGATGAAATAATAAAGAAATTTTATTGAAAATAAATATGTAAACAGAAAGTTGATTAATTCATAAATTAAAATGATTTGTAATACAATTTATTAAGAAATACCAATTACATCGTTATTACTTATTAGCCAGATTAAAAAAAATATATTTTTGTCTTTTTAATTGATAACTGACCGAAGTTAGGATAAACAAATTAAATGTGACTCAACATGTTAATAGATTTTCAATAAAAACATACTTGCCTTTTATAAATTTTAATTTCTTATCTAATAATTCTTATCCTTATTATGTAACAATATGGCAGATTGTTATTTTCATTGAATGGTTTCTCAAAATAGATAGTGTCACAGTAGGGGCTCCTCCTGTATATTGGATGCATCGTGTATATTACCACCTGACAGCTAATATTATAAACAATTTTCAGCAATCATCATAAAATATTTATTTTTATCTTTATTTTAAATTAAATTCAAAAATCATTATAAGAGTGAATTCAATTCAAGCTTTTATTGATGACTCTCCAACTTTGAAATCAATATTAATATTTGAAAAATAGTAATTATTCATTTAAGCAAGGATTTAATTTTCACGTTCCATGTTCATATTTTTACGTTGGCATATGGGATATTTCATTTTTTTTTTTAATTATTTCATGCGGAATGGGCAGCAAATAGAAAACAATAGGAATAGGAAAAATGTAAAAAAAAAAAAAAAAAAATATCAGATAATAAAAGAAATAGTAAATATCGGCACACGAGGTACTATGTGATAGGACTATGTGTATTGCATCACAGGCGCTTGGGGACAGGAACATTTTTTTGGTGAATATTTTCTTTTTTTATACGTAATTGGTACCCTACTGTGCATGTCTAACCTGGTTTTAGTCGATTTTATACACTTTCACATAGCCCCGTATTTTCTATCAAATACTATAAAACCAAAAGGCTGAACACTTCGTGTTTCTAAAAATAACGAAAAATTGTTACCGTCAGGAATCCCCGCTGGTTTCCAGTGAATAAAGTCCTCTCTGATCGGTTCAACTGTCGCCGTCGTTTCTGAAGGATCAACACTTAATGTCCAGAATAAAAAAGTCCAATTCATAGCCTTCAAATACGTGATTTTTTGCTTTATAGCCGCTTGTCGACTGTTTTGAATTTATTCGCCCGGAACCACACACAATTTCCCTGCAGTATTGGTCAAGGGCGGATAACTCTTGTTTCCAGAGGATTTCCGAACTTACATGTGACAAATAAAAGAATCCGATGACTTCCGATGAATCTAAATAGAGTGCAATTTTTCACTTTGGAGAAAAAAATGTTTGAAGAGGAAAACATGGAAAAGCAAACACATGGCGTGGTAAACAAAGAGAATATTGTTTCTTTGTAATCACAAATCCATTTAAAAATAACACACACTAAAGCAAAATAAAATTTCAGATGTTTAGCCACAAATCAAAAATATCTTTTTCTGGTGGGGGAGGCAGACATATCATCTGGCTTTGTAATATATGGAATACAGTTATTTCATGGATCAAAATTTATTGAAAGGGGGGATACTCTCCAAAATTACCAAGATTGAGCAATTTGACCCCCCCCCCTCAACCAGAAGTAGTTGTGCTGTATGAGACCTATTAATATAAACGTTTTTTTGCAATTTTCTTGCTATTTAATTAAACATTGCACTTTCAATAAATTTTGATCCATGAAATAACTGTATTCCATATATTACAAAGCCAGATGATATGTACTGGTCTGCCTCCCCCACCAGAAAAAGATATTTTTGATTTGTGGCTAAACATCTGAAATTTTATTTTGCTTAAAGTGTGTGTTACTTTTAAATGGATTTGTAATTACAAAGAAACAATATTCTCTTTGTTTACCACGCCATGTGTTTGCTTTTCCATGTTTTCCTCTTCAAACATTTTTTTCTCCAAAGTGAAAAATTGCGCTCTATTTAGATTCATCGGAAGTCATCGATTTCTTTTATTTGTCACATGTAAGTTCGGAAGTCCTCGGGAAACAAGAGTTATCCGCCCTTGACCAATACCGCAGGGAAATTGTGTGTGGTTCCGGGCGAATAAATTCATAACAGTCGACAAGCGGCTATAAAGCAAAAAATCACGTATTTGAAGGCTATGAATTGGACTTTTTTATTCTGGACATTAAGTGTTGATCCTTCAGAAACGACGGCGACAGTTGAACCGATCGGAGAGGACTTTATTCACTGGAAACCAGCGGGGATTCCTGACGGTAACAATTTTACGTTATTTTTAGAAACACGAAGTGTTCAGCCTTTTGGTTTTATAGTATTTGATAGAAAATACGGGGTTATGTGAAAGTGTATAAAATCGACTAAAACCAGGTTAGACATGCACAGTAGGGTACCAATTACGTATAAAAAAAGAAAATATTCACCAAAAATTAAAAAAAAAAAGAAAATATTCACCAAAAAAATGTTCCTGTCCCCAAGCGCCTGTGTATTGATTGCATACAGCTTTGGTTTTGTTTGTCTTCTGTGGTAGTCTTTACAGACAAGTTATACATGATGATCACGAAGATTTAATTAACAAATATGTCATGATGATACTCGCAACTAACAATTTTTCTGTCGTAATTCCCATAAGTCATAGCGATTTACTATTTCCGGTTTGACGGATTTTATCGATGAATGCATTCAGGCGTTAATGTAGCGACCAGCGGGAGCGTAATATAACGACTGGATTATTCGGGTTAGGGTTTTCCCAACTTTCACGATGACTGGAAGTGACGTTATAATGTAGAAAAGTGCGTGTGATGTAAAATCGACGAAATATGAGTGTGGACGAAATTCTAGTGGTTGTTGATAATATGAAAGGCAAATATCGTGGAATTTTTGGATTAAATATTTTCACTTAGTATCACTTAATTTGAACTAAAATCAACTGCATAACATTAAAAATCTGCTCAAAGCAGATATTAAGAGCAAATCGCAAAATATTTGACAGCAGATCATTCTGTTTTCCCATACAGTAATACAAAGGATATGCGCGTGACCCAAGATTTGAACTCTTTTGGGGAGATTATCACTCATGCACAATGTTCAGTTGATGAAAAAAAAAAATATATATATATATTCCGTGTGTACCACATAAGAATAATTGCAAAAAAATTGGTTCACACGACATGAAACAGACATATTCCTCAATAATCGTTGTCAGGAATGTGTGTGTGCTTTCCTCAGCATTCATGATTCTTTATCTTTTCTTCACGAGGTCATGATCGGCAATCATCGGACCAAAACTTTTCTTCACGAGGTCATGATCGGCAATCATCAGAACAAAACAACCGATAGTTAATCAGTCTCCACAACAATGGGGAGGACGATAAACATGAACATGAACACAGATTTGCAGATTTCTGTTTGTTGGGAGTTGGGAGCATATTTCGACTTGAAACATGCATGAATAGCTTAGTAAAGGTACCGCCGTGTCCAAATTGAATTTTCAGGGGAAAATTTTCTTCACCCAAAACTGGTGTATAAATATTACTTTAATTGGCTTAAATACATAAATATCAATAAGCATTGTGTGTGAAAAGTATAACTATTTTAACGATCGATTCCGATATTAAGAAGATTATAGAGGGGTTAGGGTTATGGTGTTTGACGCCACTTTCAACAATATTTCGGTCAGTTTTATTGGTGGCGGAAACAGGAGTACCTGGAGAAAACCACTGGCCTGTCGCAAGTCACTGACAAACTGTATCACATAATGTTGTATCAAGTACACCTCGCCTGAGTGGGATTCGAACTCGCAACATTAGTGGTGATAGGCACTGATTGCATGATTGCATAGGTAGTTATAAATCCAACTACCGTACTATCTTACACTATTTGTATTCACTCCATGCAGATTTTTACACTTCAAAAAATATAATTAACATAGAGACCTATAGAGAACTTTTTTAATAAAGGACCAATCATTTTGAAATTTATTGTCAGATTTCGTATATCCACAGATTAATATACATCTAGAAAAAAATTGTTGATTTGAAACTGGATTTTAAGAATTTTTTTCTGGACATTAATAGAAGTCAAACAGACTATACCTATGCAGTCAGTGCCTATCACCACTGAAGTTGTGGGTTCAAATCCCACTCAGACGGGGTATACTCGATACAACATTATGTGATAAAGTTTGTCAGTGACTTTTGGCTGGTCGTTGGCTTTCTCTGATTTCCTCCACCAATAAAACTGGCCGCCATGATATAACTGAAATATTGTTAAATGTGGCATTAAAAACCATAAGCTCTAACCCGGAAATGTTTTAAAACTGGCTTTATTTAGGGAACGACCATTTAACTTGAAGGTGGGGGTTATGGTTTTTTCCTAAAAAAATATTCTGATTCCCAATGTTGCTGTAAAAAATAGTCTGATTTTGGTGGAGAAAAAAAAAATAATCTGATTCAGAGTTTTTGTCATATAACCTAATGTTAAAATCTGGAAAAAAAAATTGCGCTTCGCGCGACAAAAAAATAAATATTCTAACTCTCATGTTGTCCGAAAAAAAATTTCTGAGTGAAAAAAAAAACCATAATCTCCCTCTGCAAGTTAAATGGTCGGTCCCTTAGAATGATATCTGCCCAGTAGGTGTCCTGATAGTTTTTTAACTGAACTTTTCAATAATGCATCATCGTTTAACCATATTCAGTTTCCAACTTTTCTAAACTGCAAATAAAACCTACCAAATTTGAAAATAAATGGTAATATTTTGTATTTATTGTTGACTCTCCTTTCTCGGGTATTTGTTTCTGAGAGTGTTACGTTTCGTCTAATGTTAGACCCTTTTTAAAGTTCTCACTAGTGTAAATAAACTTTAGAGAAAATCGAAGGGGCAATGAAAAAATTGACAATCCAAAGAAACTGGCAACATAGGGTACACAAGACAATGACAAACAAAACCAAAACACAACACAATATGTGATGGACACCACTATATGCAAGCAACCACAAATAACGTAAATAAAACATGAGCCCTTCTACAAACAACTGAAGGTTAAGACGAGCCAAACATCGTAACGGAAATTGTACTGGACATCCCAACTTGGAACTCAGAACGTAAAGATATACGAATAGAACAATCAACAACAGCTATTAATTAAGGCAGTTGATTCAAAGTGGAAGTTTTCTTTGTGATACAAACGAATTTGAATTTGAATTTTGGTGTTTCATGCCACTTTCAGCAATATTTTAGTAATATCATGGCAACAAGTTTTAGTGGTGGAAGAAGCCGGAGCATCCAGAGAACCAATGGCCATGGGCAAGCAACTGGTAAACTTAAACACTTGCAGCTGTTAGTCGAGTGCATCCTTTTTTGTAATTTACAAAGCGGGCTCGAACCCACGCCGTATCGGTCATAGGCTTGTATGAGTTGTTAAGTAATCCAACTACCTAATTCATTGAGCCACCTGGGCCCTTGTGATAAAAACGTCATTATAAATAATAATAATAATAATAATAAATTCTTTATTTATAGAGGGTTACACAGTTAGTTGATAACTAATCTTCCTTGAGGCCCTCATTGACATATTTAAACATACATTGTAAAGTACACTATATAAAAGTTATACACAAGAAACAATACATTGTAATAAGTACAGTATACACAAAAGGATTAAGTAAATATTTGATGGTAATTTAAGATATATCATTTAAAATGAGACTTTTAACTTTTGTTTTAAATGCATTATGAGAAGAAGCTTGTCGTATCGAAAACGGAAGTTCATTCCATAGCTTTGGTCCAGAGTATGTAAAAGTTTTCTTGATCTTGATCTTGATCTAATATCAATCTTGCTGTTCTTTTTTGCAATTTAAGAATGCGATTAAGTCCCTCATTTGAACAGTTTCCCTAGACAACACAGCAATAATCAATTAAAGGCAAAATATAACCTGAATAAAAAAGTTGCCTTGATTCAAGATTTAAATATATCTTAATTTTTGAAAGAAAATAGATAGGGTTAGGGTTAGGGTATTTTAGAACAGATTTGATCAATTTGGTTTTTCCAATTTAGCTTTTAGTCAATTTTGATGCCAAGTGATTTTTCACAAGCTGAATGTTGTAATGTTCAAAATTTATAGTCAAAGATAATTCTTCATTTTGAAATGGAAGTTTTTGCTTTGTTCCAATTGTCATACATTTAGTTTTACTACAATTTAAAAACATTATTATCCTTGCACCATAATTCAATTCTATTCAAGTCTTCTTGGACTTTAGTTTGTATAGCTGAAATATCTTCCCCAGAAATGTGTATTGTAGAATCATCAGCATACATATCAGTGTTGCAATTTGCAATATTTAAAGGCAGATCATTTATATATAAAATAAACAATAATGGGCCAAGTATTGATCCTTGAGGTACTCCATATTTTACCGGACATTTATTAGAAAGAGCATTTCCAATTTGTACTTGTTGTGTTCTATTTGTCATATAAGAATTAAAATAGTGCTATTGGGTTTACAAGACATTATTTATGTTATTACATGGTGTGCATAGGTCATTTACGTTGATTTTAGAGAGCATGCTTAACTTTTGCTATGAGATGCTAAAAAGGCTAGAAAGACACTGTTAAGATTTTGGTTTGAAATGGTATACATGATTGTCTATTGTATATTTGTGCAGAAGAATGAGAAATATGCCAGATCGTCCTTTGAAGAAAACCGAGACCAACACTCACGGTTGTATAGACCTGACTTTATCCAGAGAGACTTTTTCAGTAATGTTACACCTCAGGTATTGGATCATAGGAATGTTTCTTACTCTAGTCACAGCAGAGATCACAGTGATTACTATTGTGGGTCACAAGAATTTGATGACTGTTTCAACAAAAACTCAATTTCTACTAGAACGTCATCAAGAAGAAGATTATCAACTTGTGTTGTTGCCTGGCTAGTTATCGGACTTCTCATTATTGCTGCTGGGGGTGTAACGACATACTTTGTATATTTCTCGAATAGTTGTAAGTATGCATATCACATAGCAAGCATGTTTGTTTATTATGAATGAGTGGGTGAAAGGATAAGAAAAGTTTGAAGATGTCAAAGGGGTAAGCAGTCTAAGCCGTAAATCGAAGGACAGACAACACAATGGCAAAATAAAAAGGACAACAAGGATCTACAAAGCACTAAGCAGAAAGATTGAGCAACACTAACCCCACTAGTTGCCGGGGGTCAACTCATGCACACTGTCTTGGGTTTTTGTACTTGGGCAACGGCAAAACCTCAAAATTATTTACTTATTCTTCTTTCAATTTCAGCCAACAATGACGCAACTACTACTAAAGTACCATCTACGACTTCTGGTAAGATAAGGATATCTACATATTTATTTCTAGGCAACAGGACAAAAGCCCCTCCCCCTTAACAAAAAGTGTGCCAATAATGAAATATCCTACGTTTTATTATTATTGAATCAAGATGTTTTGTGCCTGTGCATTTTGATTGTAACCATAATTAAATATTAGTGTGATTTCGAATCCCGCTCATGGCGAGGTGTATTCGATACAACATTATGTGATAAAGCTCATCTCTTTTATAATCATGTGACCACTTGATAACCAATCATATTGTAACATTTCAATGAAAAACGGAAGTAATGTAATTAATATGTGATAAAGCTTGTCAGTGACTTGTGGTTGGTCGATGGGTTTCTCCAGGTACTCCGGATTCCTCCATCATAATAAACTGAGCAAATTAAAAGACAGTAATATGTATCTTATTCTATTTATATTATGTCATTCCCGCTTGTAAAGTGCAAGTCAAACACACCTTAAAACGTGATTGATCTGTTTGAATGTGTACAAGGTGTTTATGTCTGTAAAACTGTATTCTAATTTCATTTTATTGATGCTATTATTTCTCGTAGGGCCCTATGAACTGTTGTGGTTTATTGGCGATATTGCAATCTATAATAACTCTTGGGATCCGGACTTGTTAAATAAATCATCCCAGAAGTACAAAGAAATGACGGAGAACGTAACCGTAATGGTAAGATTTCGTTTTTTTTTATATTTAGCTGTACACTATTACATTTGTATAATTTTATTATCATTGACTTGCGACAGGTCGGTTGTTTTCTTCGGGTCCTCCGGTTTCCTCCACCAATAAAACTGACCGCAACGAATCGACGATATAACTGAAATATTGTTGAAAGTGGCGTTAAATATAATCACATTCGTATTTTTATACTTTAACATTCGTATTTTGACAGCATCGAACTGACAATATACCAGTGCTCGATAATGCAAATAAACCAACTTCGTTTTATACGAATTGAGTCTAAATGATTTTTTTGGCCAAAAGTATTCAATTTTCTGCTATTTACAGCAAAAATGCTGTTTGCGGGGGGTATAATCAAGCTTCAGTGAATAAAAAAAAAAAGTTTTTAAACTACATATGGTGTCCTTACTACCTACCAAGTTTCATGAAATTCTGTTCAGTAGTTTCAGAGGAGTTGCGCTGACAAGCTGCTTCAGAAGTATATTTCGGGAAATTTTTAAGTTCAAAGGGGCATAACTCCCACAAAATTTAGGGGATCAAAATTTCCTGGTAATATGCACAACTACATATGGTGTCCTTACTACCTACAATGTTTCATGAAATTCTGTTCTGTAGTTTCAGAGGAGTTGCGCTGACAAGCTGCTTCAGTAGTAAATTTCGGGAAATATCTAAGTTCAAAGGGGCATAACTCCCACAAAATTCAGGCGATCAAAAATTCCTGGTAATATGCACAACTACATATGGTGTCCTTACTACCTACCAAGTTTCATGAAATTCTGTTTAGTAGTTTCAGAGGAGTTGCGCTGACAAGCTGCTTCAGAAGTATATTTCGGGAAATTTTTAAGTTCAAAGGGGCATAACTCTCACAAAATTTAGGGGATCAAAATTTCCTTGTAATATGCACTACTACATATGGTGTCCTTACTACCTACCAAGTTTCATGAAATTCTGTTCTGTAGTTTCACAGGAGTTGCGCTGACAGGTTGCTTCCGTAGTAAATTTCGGGAAATTTCTAAGTTCAAAGGGGCATAACTCCCACAAAATTTAGGGGATCAAAATTTCCTGGTAATATTCACAACTACATATGGTGTCCTTACTACCTACCAAGTGTCATGAAATTCTGTTCAGTAGTTTCAGAGGAGTTGCGCTGACAAGCTGCTTCAGTAGTGAATTTCAGGAAATTTCTAAGTTCAAAGGGGCATAACTCCCACAAAATTTAGGCGATCAAAATATCCTGGTAATATGCACAACTACATATGGTGTCCTTACTACCTACCAAGTTTCATGAAATTCTGTTTAGTAGTTTCAGAGGAGTTGCACTGACAAGCTGCTGCAGTAGTAAATTTCGGGAAATTTCTAAGTTCAAAGGGGCATAACTGCCACAAAATTCAGGCGATCAAAATATCCTGGTAATATGCACAACTACATATGGTGTCCTTACTACCTACCAAGTTTCATGAAATTCTGTTCAGTAGTTTCAGAGGAGTTGCGCTGACAAGCTGCTTCAGAAGTATATTTCGGTGAATTTTTAAGTTCAAAGGGGCATAACTCCCACAAAATTTAGGGGATCAAAATTTCCTTGTAATATGCACTACTCCATATGGTGTTCTTACTACCTACCAAGTTTCATGAAATTCTGTTCTGTAGTTTCACAGGAGTTGCGCTGACAGGTTGCTTACGTAGTAAATTTCGGGAAATTTCTAAATTCAAAGGGGCATAACTCCCACAAAATTTAGGGGATCAAAATTTCCTTGTAATATGCACAACTACATATGGTGTCCTTACTACCTACCAAGTGTCATGAAATTCTGTTCAGTAGTTTCAGAGGAGTTGCGCTGACAAGCTGCTTCAGTAGTAAATTTCGGGAAATTTCTAAGTTCAAAGGGGCATAACTCCCACAAAATTAATGCGATCAAAATATCCTGGTAATATGCACAACTACATATGGTGTCCTTACTACCTACCAAGTTTCATGATATTCTGTTCAGTAGTTTCAGAGGAGTTGCGCTGACAAGCTGCTTCAGTAGTAAATTTCAGGATATTTCAAAGGGGCATAACTCCCACAAAATTTAGGCGATCAAAATTTCCTTTAGACTGCAAAGTTCACACATCATGATCTTACATCGGACAAAAGATGTGGAAGTTGGTGCGGACAGACAGACAGACAGACAGATTCCTATATACCCTCCCAAACTATGTTTGCGGGGGGTATAATAAAAGCAACTTACGATTTAATTGGTACTTTAGGCACACTGTGACATAAAACTTTTGGTTTTCATTTTCATAAATATCGTCAGCTTTGGAGCCTCAATGCGCATTGGCATTCACTAGGGCCACTCGAAAATCTCACAGAAGGCGAGATGTAATGAAAAAAACACAAAAATTTGGTAATAGAAGTTTTTATTTTGGAAAAATTCAAGACAAACAACCAGTTATCAAGCACTCGTCATAGGTTAAATATGCTGTTTTTTAAGTACTTAATTCAAATGTATTATTATTATTTTTTGTATGTACTGTGCTCGCCTTTGTGCTTTTAATTATGCATGTATTTTATTTATGCTATGTGTCTCTCTATAACTATGGTTTTATGTATGTTTTAAGTATGTGCTGATTTGTTATGTTTGTCAATTGTTTCTGTTTTTAAAATATCAAGTCGGTTAAAGGGCTCTAAAGAGCTGATGTTCTATGTAGTATTGTATATATATGCTTCCGACTTTAAGTAATCAAAGCACTGAAAGCCTGGCTAACCTTTCAAACTCAATGTGAAAGTCTTGAAATAAAATAAAATGGGTGTTACAATGAAAGAAACTACCGCTCGCCAACTCGCCAAAAGCGAGAAGAGAACAAATTCGGCGAGTACGTTTGTGTAAGAACTTGACAATCTGGCGACCGAATATCGTGAGTCGAGTTCTGATTATTTTGCACTCGCCCCTGTCAACCAGCCTGACGAAGTACATATGTAGTTTCTCAGTGAATGATTCCATAAAATTTTTGATTCAACAATAAAAGATGTGAAGAAATTCTTCAAAATCGTTGATAGGAATTAGCAAATGTTTCACGTCCGCCATATTGATTTCTTTTATTGATAGAAACGCTAAAAGAGGGCGTCCTTTTCCGAACCGGGATCAAATAAAATTAATATATACCTCTCAAAGTTCAATGCAAGCGATTCAGATTATCTTAAATACCGATTCGGTAGAGTAAAACTTGATGGTAGCAAATAAAATTGGGTTTGGGTGGGCATGGTAAAAAGGTAAATGTTTTAAAAATCTTAATTTTCGAGTCCGGGTCGGATTTTGCAGCAATTAATTTCGATGTTCTAAACAGTTATTTCGGAGACATGATTGAATTAAATACGTACTCTGCAATCGAGTGGTAAACCAATCGAGTTCATGAGTTATGATGTTAATTGAAAAAGTAACTGATTTGTATGCAGAATGAATAAAGATGCTATGAATCTTTGTTATTATTTCTCATGTAAAATATTTGCATTGGATCATTGGCGAGTAGAAATATCTACCCACTGGCCAACCTTGGCAAGTGCAATTCTAATTTGGTGAGTACAATTTTGAAGCAACTAGCCAAAATGGCGAGTGTTTGAAAAAAATGGTTTCCTACACTGGTGTTAGAAATAAGATTTAGGCGTTGCTTACAGGAGACATCTGTATGGCTGTTCAACTAGTCCTTTAGCAGTCATGTTTGTGATGAATCAACACCAAAGCAACAACATTAAGAAAACATATTTGGCAAGTTGGTTAAATGGAAACATTTCAATAAATTGTCAAGATGTAAATGTTATTCACTATAGGCTACTGTTGGTAGCCATGTTGAATTTCCTTCCAAGCATACAATAATCTTATTGCATTCAACAAACATGTTGCATCTTCATATTTCCATGGCATGGTAGTTAGACAAATCATTACATTTAAATATTATGTTTGATACAAAATGTATACTGGTACCTTGATGTTTCAGATCTGATTGATAAGGTATAATACATAAATATAAGAGGTTAAATGCAACCTAATGTCTTCATTTAAAGGTGAAATGCAAAGGTACACAATTTTTATTGAGTTTTACACTTTTTAGCTCACCTGACCCAAAGCTATTGTCACCACTGAGCGTCGGTCGTCCGTCCGTCCGTTAACTTTTCACATTTTAATCAACTCCTCTGAAGCCACTGTGCCAATTTGAACCAAACTTTGGTGGAATGGTCCTTGGATGGCCCCCTTCCAAAAGTGTGTCCGGTGATTCCGACTTCCAACCAAGATGGCCGCCAAGCTAAAAATAGAAAAAAGGGGGGGATGAAATGTTAATTGTCCATTGCTGCTTTAGTATAAGTCAAAATGAGCTCAAATTTTAACTGCAGCTACATGGCAAGGAGTAGTTTAACATATATTCCGGGTTTTTCTGTGAAATTTTTCTTTCAGCCGATTTATACCGATTATGCAAATTATGCATATTTTGATAAAAGATCACATTTAAATCTTCTCCTCTGAAACTGCTGAACCAAATTAAACCAAACCTGGCAGGGATGGTCTCTGGGTGGGTCCCTTTCAAAGTTGTGTCCGACAGCCCCGCCCTCCATTCAAGATGGCTGCTGTTACTAAAAATAGAAATTTCTTCAATTGTCCATTGCTACTTTAGTATAAGTCAAAATGAGCTCAAATATTAGCTGCAGCTACATGGCAAGGAGTAGTTTAACATTTATTCCGGGTTTTTCTGTGAAATTTTTCTTTCAGCCGATTTATACCGATTATGCAAATTAGTCATATTTTGATAAAAGATCACATTTCAATAATCTCCTCTGAAACCGCTGAACCAAATTAAACCAAAACTGGCAGGGATGGTCACTGGGTGGGTCCCTTTCAAAGTTGTGTCCGACAGCCCCGCCCTCCATTCAAGATGGCTGCTGTTACTAAAAATAGAAATTTCTTCAATTGTCCATTGCTGCTTTAGTATAAGTCAAAATGAGCTCAAATTTAACTGCAGCTACATGGCAAGGAGTAGTTTAACATATATTCCATATTTAGCTCACCTGACCCAAAGGGTCAGGTGAGCTATTGTCACCACTGAGCGCCCGTCGTCTGTCCATCCGTTAACTTTTCACATTTTAATCAACTCCTCTGAAGCCACAGGGCCAATTTGAACCAAACTTTGGTGGAATGGTCCTTTGGTGGTCCCCTTTCAGAATTGTGTCTGATGACCCTGACCATTAACCAAGATGTCCGCCATTACTAAAAATAGAAAATTCAGCAAAAATTCAAATAAAAATCTCCTCTAAAACTACTTGGCCATTTGGGACCAAGCTTTGGTGGAATGGTCCTTAGATGGTCTCCTTTCAGAATTGTGTTCGATGACCCTGGTCACCAACCAAGATGGCCACTGTTACTAAAAATAGAAAATTCAGCAAAAAATGAATTAAACAATCTTCTCCTCTGTAACTGCTTGGCCAATCTCGACCAAACCTTGATGGAATGGTCTTTATGTGGTCCCCTTTCAGGATTGTGTCTGACGACATTGGCCCCTAAACAAGATGTCCGCCGTTAATTAAAGCATAACTGAATGCAAACATTTGATATTTTGTTTTAACATTTAAAATAATGTCAGCACATCAAAAATGTTTTCTTATGATGCATGATAATTTTGCTAAAAAAAAAAGAAGAACTCACGATGTTGGTAGCGTCAGTCTGATGCGTTAACCATTACGCCACCGCAACGTCAATATCTAATTGGTAAAATTAAGTTATATATAAATAAACTTTTCTTTAGTACATTTGAAATTCACCTGGCTAGTCAGATTATCTTAGAAATGAATTCATTGAACATGTAGAGGAGAGATCGGAACTCTCTATTTTTCGAAGTCCCTTTACTTTTACTTTTCATTATTTTGACAAATATAAATTATCTAGCTCTTTCGCCAAGTGAATTCCGAATAATATTGATTTTTCTTGTTGCTTGTTTTGTTTTGCTTTTTTTTTAGTTCTTTTTGTGATGGGGATAAACTTAAAGTATAGTAACACCTGAAATTCCACTGAGGGCTAGAAAAAAAACCGTTGATGCACAATCAGGTCGGCAGTAAATCACCTCCAAAATTTAGCTTTTTCCTAAAAAATTGTTCAAATGACAAATTTATATTACTCCCGTGGTACAACAACTATGATAACCAACTTTATTTTAGATGAGATTAAAAGGTCGATTTCTATTTCTGTCTATTACGGAGGAAAATGATCACTAAAATATGGCTGCTCATGCGAAATCGACCTCAAAATTATTTTTTGTTGACCGTCGTTCATACCCTCCCCACTCGGGTATCAACGAAAAAATTAAATGAGATACATGTCTATGTATAATAAACATCATACTAAAATATTTTGTTGGTACCTGCTTGGGGAGATATTGAAAATTGATATTAAACACACATTTCTCGTTAGATTTCATATATTTTCATGAAACCATAGACTTTGCATTGACTAGTGTGACGTCATCGCACGTGCAAATATGGAAAATTATTACCAAAATATTAGATGGGTAAAAGGTCTTATAAAATCAACAAACAATGAAAGCTATACGTTTCATTTATAATTTGCCTATTTTTAAGGCCAATTTCTGCACTTATCATACCTACTCCTTTAAACCTGTTCTAAAATAGTGTGCTAAATTTTTGCACAACATTTCTATTTAAGATGATAGATTTAGAAAATATTCTATTTTAAACTCAACCTTTGTTTAAAAAAAAAATAAAGAAACTAAAAACAAATATTGTTTTTAAATTTAAAAATTATTTACCTTTCTTAAATTTTACTTTTACAAATATTTCTGACGTCATTTCGAGCGTCGCCACTTTTATACTGACGTTTCACACGACATGTGCAGAAGCGCTTTCGGACAGCACTGCTTCCAGATTCCATTGCAAAGTATTGTTTACATTGGTTACATGGATTACGATATGGCTAAGCGGGAGAATTTAAACATGTTAAACTTGAGTATTGAAAACCCTGGCCGTTGAGCATGGCATTGACGTCAACAAAAAGAAAAAAAAAGAACTAGTGAAGGAGATTTTAACTTGTCAGACTCCAGTTTCAGCCCTAACACCAGTGACCCATCAAGCAAAGAAAACATCACCCCTTTGACTTAGCAAAATTAGCTATGTTAAATCGGTTATGTTACCAGAGCTAACTTTTGTCAGAATACACAACTTTATGATTTATTGGTTTAGATTACGTTGTGTAAAGGTCCCTAGGTGGTTGTAATTACGTCATGTAAAGGTCCTTGAGTGGTTGTAATTATGTCGGATAAATGTCCTTAGGTGGTTGTTGATACATCATATAAAGGTCCTATGATGGTTGGTAGTTACGTTGTGTAAAGGTCCTTATTTGTAGTTGTTATGTCGTATAAACGTCATATGATGGTTGGTAGTTATGTTGTGTAGACGTCCTTGCATAGTTAACGTTGCTGTTTGGTTGTAGAAAGGGCTTTTATTATGTAGTATCACAACGTTGTATTCACTTTCATGGGAGTACACAAATCGGCGTAGTTAGACGTAATATTCATACGTTGTAAGAACGAAAAAGTTACGTTGTCACAATGTTTTGACAACATACTTTCACTAGTAGGGTATGGATATTAATTTTTCATGAGTGCAATATTTGTGTATTTATTTATTTTATTATTATTATTTTAAATTTTTTTTCATATTTATTTTTGTTTGTATTTATTTATTTTTATTGTTCTATTTATTTATTATTTATTTACTATATTGGTAGATTGATGCTGTGTTTAAAGCAAGTAATTTGAGTGATGTGTACACCAAAAGTACAGTACAGGGTTTTAGGTTGTTAAATTTACTACTTTATCCCATAGTTGTATTGGCTGGAACTATATATACAATATTGGTGTATTGAGGGTAAATATAAAATTTATGTGGCGAGGCTTAGAAACGGAAGAAAGTCGAGCTTTAGTGAGTCATTCCATTTGTTTTGTGCCGAGCCACATAAATTCTATATTTACCGTCAAAAAACCAATATTGTATTTATCCTGCAATGAAATATCATATCTTGTGTATTGTTCGTTTGGGGGACACCTGTAACGCTCTGCGTTACAGTAACCAATATTTATTATTATTTTAAATGTTTGTTCACATTTATTTTTGTTTGTATTTATTTATTTATTATTTATATACTATATTGGTAGATTGATGCTGTGTTTAAAGCAAGTAATTTGAGTGATGTGTACACCAACAGTACAGTACAGGGTTTTAGGTTGTTAAATTTACTGCTTTATCCCATAGTTGTATTGTATTGTATATATACAATATTGGTGTATCAAGGGTAAATATAGAATTTATGTTGTGAGGCTTAGAAACGGAAGAAAGTCGAGCTTTAGTGAGTCATTCCATTCGTTTTGTGCCGAGCCACATAAATTCTATATTTACGGTCAAAAAACCAATATTGTATTTATCTTGCAATGAAATATGCAAAAAAAACCAATAATGTTACTTAATTTAATGATAAAAAAAAAGATTATGGAAATCCCATGGATACTTCATCGGTATTAACAGTGTAGTAATGCACATACCTGTTAAACCTCCCGCATTTCGCGGGAGACTCCCGCTTTTGGGCTCGGCCTCCCGCAAAGAATGTGCCTCCCGCGCGGGAGACTAAAAACTCCCGCTTTGAAATAATTCTCCCACATTATCTCCCGCGACCATAAATTTGATTAAAATCGAAAAATTGGACGCTATTTTTGTTGTTTTTATCAGCTGGGTCATTAAAACGTTTGCGTGAATCAGCTGATTGTTACTCGGAATTCTCTCGGTTTTTACTAGAAACGCCGATAATGTAAGTTGTTTACAATATCGAATAGATAGCTACACGAATCAAAGTTGTGGAAAAAGAAAATTTGAAGGCGAATATCGTTCAATTACTTACTTAAATACGAAAAAAACTTAAAAAAAAATACAATTCAACTATGTCACAATCAAGGAGACGTTGGAATTCAGGACCTAGCACCCCTTCTTCAAAGAAAAAGAAACATTATTGCAAATTCTTTGAGGACTGGACAAAATTATACGATCGGGTGCAGCCTACTTCTTTAGGGAATGATATGGCATTTTGCAAACTTTGTTCTACAAATTTTAGTGTCAGCCATGGTGGTGTATATGATATTAAAAGACATGCTGATGGAGATTCACACAAAAAAGCAGTTGCTTCAACAAGGAAATCAACCAATCTTAAAAATGCAGACCCCGAGATAATTTTTTCTATGTTAAAAAGAATCCAGACAGATATGAGATCTGAGTTGAACAATGACACACTTTGTTCTTTATTATGTGTAAACCAAAATCAAAACTTGTTGTGTTATGAGGACGAACCAAGTGACTCTGTTCTAAGATCAGCAAAACAAGCTGTATTGTTCTACCAAAGTGGTTTGAAATAATGTTGCTCAGCAACAACAATAACAGTTGTACAGTAAATTTTGTTTGCTTTAATCTAAAATTTTGCATACATGTGTAACACGGTCATTATTTGATAATACGCACTCGTCAAATGAAATAGGTCATTATTAATCAACAAAGTATGTACAAAACAGGCAATACATGTATTTAATAATTGTGAATTAAAATGAAGCATAAAACACATTATTTTGCACACTATTCTATTGTGAACCAGTTTTTTGAGATTTTTCTTCCATTTCATTATGTAAAGTTCACAGTCTCTTGTCTACATTGACAAGAAACACAAAAAGCAGTTCCGGTAAGGTGCGTGGCCTAATAGATTTATTAGGCTAATATGAAAAGTGTTATTATGACAATGTCATAATAATCAACCCATTTATTATGGTAAAAAATAACCCAATAATGCAGGATAAAGTAATATCATTTCCTTTATTGTTAACTACAGACCGCATTAGTGGTGTAATGGATGGTGTACCAGCCACTAGTGTGGTTTATCGTAGGTTATCTCCCCGATCGAGTCAAACCAATGACAATACATTTGGTATTTGCTGCTTCTCCGAGAAGTATGCGGCTTTATGGAGTAAGAGCAAATACTAGTTGGCTCGGAATCAGAATAATGTGTCCGAGTGGGGCGACATGTCTATAAGCAGACTGTTGTTTCAGTGAACTAGCACTATAGCGGTCAGTTAATTAAGCGTGTTAGTGCAGTACAAAGCATTTAGCATCATCATTCCATTGAATGTAACTTGTTCTTGACATGATATAGCTGATAGATTGCACTCTGTGACACAGAGCATAAAATAAGTTCTTTTCTTGGACAGATCAAAGTAAGATGATGTCCGTTCGCAATAGCGCTCGGTTTAACTAGCATAGTTGCCTTTATACTCACAACGAGGTTCGACTGTATTTGTTTTGTGGTTCCTCCATGGATGTGTTCAGTTTATTACCATAGCTACCTTCAATTTCGAAACAAAAAGATTGATTGCGATTGTACCTGATCAAACGAGATTAATATTGATAGTATCACTTTTAAAAACTTTGATAAAAAAACATCCTTTTTTGCTTAGGAAGGGCAGTACCATAGCTGATGTGATTTTGTGGTTTGCATTTTCTCCTAAAGTCGGAGTCGTTCCAGTTAAAACAGCGTTTCAAGAAGTTGTTAAAAGTGGATCAGTGGAAGAAACAAAATTATTTGATATAGATACAGAAAGATTTAATTTTAAAGGTGCGATTAATAATACCGCCTCAGTATTGAATGATAGATTTTGTACGACTAACAATAAAGGATAATCAGTTTGCAAATTATTGATGCTGTGGACCCATGGATTCCATACCACCTTATTTATAATACATGCAGAGGATGCCAGGATGTGATGAAAAAGATGTTCGATATGGAAAGAAAAACACTGATCAAATAAAAAAAAGTCAAAGAAAAAAAACACAATATATCAACGTGAACCAGCACAGAAAACCTAGCTGAGATGCTCCAGAAGAGTAAGCAAATCATGCTCCACATTTGACATTCGTCAGGAAGAGGGAGGTGCACTTTTCTCAGCATTATTTTATTTTAATTGCAATTTCAACATAAACAGACATTTCACTGGTGTAATGGTTACCATGCTCCCCTCGAGTATGATAGATCGTGGGTTTGAGCCTCGGCCGGGTCAAACCAAAGACTATGAAATTGGTATTTGTTGCTTCTCTGCTAAGCATGCAGCATTAAGGAGAAAGTGGTCGGAATCAGGATAATGTGTCCAAGTGGGGCGACATGTCTATCCACGGACTGTTGTTTCAGTGAGCTAGCACTATACAAATCCAACTACACGTGTTGGTCTAGTACAAACCAGACCTTGTCATCATTTCATTGAAATTAATTTGTTCTCGCCATAATATAGCTGAAAAATTGCTGAGTTGGCGTTAAACAACAATGAGTCACTAAGTCATTTCACTGGGTATTTGGTTTATGCTAAAAGTCAGTCTGTAAACATTTTGTGTTAGCATGGCCGTGGGAAAGGGGGGTGCGTCGGGTGTGATCGCACCCCCCTTTCCAAAAAAAAGGGGTTCGAAACGCAATTATCCAATAAATACAATATGCCTTATATAATAATGATTCATTGCAAATGCGACTTTGTGCTTTTGACACAACAAGAATAGTACTTTCAGCCACCTGCACTGTTTCTTTATAGCCCTTTTCGGAAACCAATACTGGAACTACGCACCCGGCACCCCTCCCCCCTCTAAAATTGGTAATAAATAATTTTTCATACAAAATACCTAAAAAATGTACATACCCTATTTCGCTCGGCCAAGCTTTTTCAATACACCCCCTATAAGTTGAAATCATGGGTTTGCCCCTGGGAACACTAATCCACTACCCCAACTAGACCCTCCCCGTCACCCCCTTTCCAGAAATCTTCTAAAAGGGATATTACTTTTTGATGGACAGTTGGAACTGTTAAAAGTAAGATTCTCCTCCCTAAGGCAAAGATGTGACCTTAGCTGATTTTGGCTATCCAGTTAAGGCTCGTTGGTTTACTTGCTCCTAAGGTATAGATGTGACCTTAGTTGATTTTGGCTATCCAGTTAAAGCTCGTTGGTTTACTTGCTCCTATGGTATAGATGTGACCTTAGTTGATTTTGGCTATCCAGTTAAGCCTCGTTGGTTTACTTGTGACCTTAGCTGATTTTGGCTATCCAGGTAAGGCTCGTTGGTTTACTTGTGACCTTAGCTGATTTTGGCTATCCAGTTAAGGCTCATTGGTTTACTTGCTCCTATGGTATAGATGTGACCTTAGTTGATTTTGGCTATCCAGTTAAAGCTCGTTGGTTTACTTGCTCCTAAGGTATAGATGTGACCTTAGCTGATTTTGGCTATCCAGTTAAGCCTCGTTGGTTTACTTGCTCCTAAGGTATAGATGTGACCTTAGTTGATCTTGGCTATCCAGTTAAGGCTCATTGGTTTACTTGTGACCTTAGCTGATTTTGGCTATCCAGTTAAGGCTCGTTGGTTTACTTGCTCCTAAGGTATAGATGTGACCTTAGTTGATTTTGGCTATCCAGTTAAGGCTTGTTGGTTTACTTGCT
>MJUT01039522.1:81439-95384 GCA_002080005.1 Gigantidas platifrons
GCTCGTTGGTTTACTTGCTCCTAAGGTATAGATGTGACCTTAGCTGATTTTCGCTATCCAGTTAAGCCTCGTTGGTTTACTTGCTCCTAAGGTATAGATGTGACCTTAACTGATTTTGGCTATCCAGTTAAAGCTCGTTGGTTTACTTGCTCCTAAGGTATAGATGTGACCTTAGCTGATTTTGGCTATCCAGGTAAGGCTCGTTGGTTTATTTGTGACCTTAGCTGATTTTGGCTATCCAGTTAAAGCTCGTTGGTTTACTTGCTCCTAAGGTATAGATGTGACCTTAAATGATTTAGGCTATCCAGTTAAGCCTCGTTGGTTTACTTGCCCTAATGCATAGATGTGACCTTAGCTGATTTTGGTTATCCAGTTAAGCCTCGTTGGTTTACTTGCTCCTAAGGTATAGATGTGACTTTAGCTGATTTTGGCTATCCAGTTAAGCCTCATTGGTTTACTTGCTCCTAAGGTATAGATGTGACCTTAACTGATTTTGGCTATCCAGTTAAGCCTCGTTGGTTTACTTGCTCCTAAGGTATAGATGTGACCGTAGCTGATTTTGGCTATCCAGTTAAGGCTCGTTGGTTTACTTGCTCCTAAGGTATAGATGTGACCTTAGCTGATTTTGGCTATCCAGGTAAGGTTGGTTTACTTGCTCCTAAGGTATAGATGTGACCTTAGCTGATTTTAGCTATCCAGTTAAGGCTCGTTGGTTTACTTGCTCTTTAGGCATAGATGTGACCTTAGCTGATTTTGGCTATCCAGTTAAGGCTTGTTGGTTTATTTGCTCTTTAGGCATAGATGTGACCTTAGCTGATTTCAGCTATCCATAATCCAGTTAAGGCTCGTTGGTTTACTTGCTCCTAAGGACTTTTAAGTTATTTCTGTTTCCAATCTTTTGATTATGACCATACCTTATGAAGGTTATTCCATACATTTAGTACGCACGAGGTCTTTCTGGAATAAACTTCATCAGGTATGCTCAAAATCAAAAGGCTGGCAAGCCAAATAATTTAAAAGTATTGAGGAGCAATAAAGCCAAAGGGCCTAAACAGGATAGTCAAAATTGGAGAAGATAAGGCAAACTATGCCTGAAAAAGGGGGGGATCTTAGTTTTACTAATAATTACATGAATGAGGATCTATAAATTTCAATTTTAGATATTTCTAATAAACCATGTCAGCACTGAAACACTGACTTCTGTGATAGTTGTACTTCATATTCTGCCTTATGGCTGATTTTTTATTTTTGTGAATTAAATTGGATATATAGATTCTCCTTCAGTTGCCCGTGGGTTACGATATTTCGCCACTCAAGAGAGTTAAATTACAAATTTTAACCACAAGCCGTAAAGCGAGTGGTTAAATTTTTTAATTTAACTATCGAGAGTGGAGGAATATCATAACACACATGGGGCAACTGAAGGAGAATTTGTTTCTCCCATCATTTAAAACGAACTTTATTTCAAAATTCTTCAAAATTACCGATTTGACAACATGCGGGGAAAGGCACAAGATATTTTAATCCTCTACAGGATTACAGATTTTTCCACCACTGGTTCAGTGGGGTTAAAACGCTGTAAAAATGGGAGAAACATATATCAGTATGACACATTCAATGAAAACTTTTTTATGGGAATGAAAAATTAGTTTTAACCGCATGAAAAAAGTCTTACATCGCCTTTATGATAGTTCATTTAAAAACATTTGAAATCTTTTAATGTTTTTTATTTTATGTTCAGATCAATTATTGAAAGTCAGGTTTAATTATGTCACATGATTAATTATATCATAAAATAATATACAAATTAATTCTGGTAAAGTCACATTTTCCAAGCACAAGAACAATTACAAAATATAATATAAATCTTACATATGACATTGACTATTAAGAAAAGTGAAGAGCGCAAGCCAGTGGGTGTTTGTGACAAGGAGAAAAGTTAAAAACACAAACCAGTGGGTGTTTGTGACAAGGAGAAAAACACAAACCAGTGGGTGTTTGTGACAAGGAGATAAACACAAACCAGTGGGTGTTTGTGAAAAAGGAGAAAAACACAAACCAGTGGGTGTTTGTGACAAGGAGAGAAACACAAACCAGTGGGTGTTTGTGACAAGGAGAAAAACACAAACCAGTGGGTGTTTGTGACAAGGAGAAAAACACAAACCAGTGGGTGTTTGTGACAAGGAGAAAAGTGAAAAGCACAAACCAGTGGGTGTTTGTGACAAGGAGAAAAGTGAAAAGCACAAACCAGTGGGTGTTTGTGACAAGGAGAAAAACACAAACCAGTGGGTGTTTGTGACGAGGAGAAAAACACAAACCAGTGGGTGTTTGTGACGAGGAGAAAAGCACAAACCAGTGGGTGCTTGTGACAAGGACAAAAGTGAAAAATGCAAACCAGTGGGTGTTTGTGACAAGGAGAAAAGTGAAAAACACAAACCAGTGGGTGTTTGTGACAAGAAGAAAAACACAAACCAGTGGGTGTTTGTGACAAGGAGAAAAACACAAACCAGTGGGTGTTTGTGACGAGGAGAAAAGCACAAACCAGTGGGTGTTTGTGACAAGGACAAAAACACAAACCAGTGGGTGTTTGTGACAAGGAGAAAAATACAATCCAGTGGGTGTTTGTGACGAGGAGAAAAGTGCTACAGCAATTTTAACAGCGTTATTGACAATACAACGTTCTGTAAAAAAACACACGAGTCCTATAAGAAAAGTTTGAAGACTCTAAAATGTAATCAGAAGTCGTAAATCAAAGACGGACAGGCAACACAATGGTCAAAAGAAAAGGACAAACAACGATCTACAAAACACTACACAGAAAACTACAGATTGAGCAACACGAATCTACTAAAAACCGGGGGTGAAGTTGGGTGCTCTGGAAGGGTTAGCAGATACCCCAGAAAGGTAAACTGATAAGATGTTTCTGCCTTATGCAATATCGATATATTAATTGCAATTCCTTAAGTCGAAACTATTGATTGCTACACTATATAATATATCAATACATTTTTACATTATTTCTGAAATAGAAAAAAAATACCATGTTTTTTTCAGGTTTAAATTTAACCATCCCACGTCAACCAACTAAGCCACCAGCATAATCGGAGGCATTGATAAAATCGGAGGAAATAAAAACTACTCATTTAATTGCATGTATAGCATTATATCAGGAACATTAGCTACACAGGCAGGATTTTTTACTTAAGTGCAGTGTTTACATTGAAGATAAAGACAACTATTTTACCTTGACAGAATTATACATGGCTCAATATTTAATATTTTGTCTTACAATTTTAATAAATGGCTCAATATTTAATATTTTGTCTTACAATTTTAATAAATGGTACAATATTTAATATTTTGACTTACAATTTTAATAAATAGTTCAATATTTAATATTTCATCTTACAATTTTAATAAATGGTTCAATATTTAATATTTCGTTTTACAAAATTAATAAATGGCTCAATATTTAATATTTCATCTTACAATTTTAATTAATGGTTCAATATTTAATATTTCATCTTACAAAATTAATAAATGGCTCAATATTTAATATTTTGTCTTACAAAATTAATAAATGGCTCATTATTTGATATTTTGTCTTACAAAATTAATAAATGGCTCAATATTTAATATTGTCTTACAAAATTAATAAATGGCTCAATATTTTTATTTTGTCTTACAAAATTAATAAATGGCTCACTATTTAATATTTTGTCTTACAAAATTAATAAATGGCTCAATATTTTTATTTTATCTTACAAAATTAATAAATGGCTCAATATTTAATATTTTATCTTACAAAATTAATAAATGGCTCAATATTTTTTTATTTTGTCTTAAAATTAATAAATGGCTCAATATTTTAATTTTGTCTTACAAAATTAATAAATGGCTCACTATTTAATATTTTGTCTTACAAAATTAATAAATGGCTCAATATTTAGTATTTATGATATATGCAATGTTGTTTCTTATCTCTTCAGAATAAAATCTCCACCATAATTGCTTGGTCTTAATTTATTTTCTGGCCTGTGAAATTATGAATATATATTTCTTAAGCAATATTTGAAGATATCAAAGGGATAATCAGAAAACGAAGATGGTGGAAAAATATAATGGTTGAATGTTTTATTAGTTTAAACCTCATGCAGAGTGTAATATATTGACAAACGGATTCTGACCTTTAGAGGAACACTTGGTCATAATCCCAGTTTTTGAAGGTTGGTGTTGACCAAGCGACCACCCTGCTTGTTCTTTTGTTTTTCTAGTTCTTTTCTATTGGTACTGTTGCACCATGAACTCGTTAGCTGTTACGGAATATTTGTGTCACAAATCACCATGGATATGTTCCCTTTGTCTTAATCACAATCTGGTCCTTTTCTAATTCATAACTTGACACCAGATTGTTACGAGAGTAACACGATGGGTGCCACATGTGCAGTAACTGCTTACCTTTCCGGAGTACATGAGTTCACCGCCGATTGTTGTTGGGGTTCATGTTGCTCGATCTTTATCTTTCTATGTAGTATTTTGTAGATCGTTGTTTGTCCTTTTCTCTTTGTTTTCTTTTGGTCATTGTCTGTCCCCCATTGGTATCTTCAAACTTTTCTTCTAAAACTTTTTTGACATGTGTTTTTAACAGTCAAGGATTTTTTTCACGTTGCCACTATATATTGTTTAAGCAAAATAAAACATGTATGTTATATTTGAGATCTGGTGTTGTTATATTCGTATCTTCCCTAGAAGATGTTAACACTATTTGTTCTCCTGGTTTATCTGGAAACGGGAGATTCTTTGAAGCTCAATATTTAGTCGGCATTCCAAAGAAACTAACTCTCAAACTGTCCACTCGATCTTCCAAATATGTTGGTTCGTTTTATTTTATTTATTTATTTATTTTTTTTTTAATTTTTTTTTTCAATAGTCAGGATTTTACATAACCCCTACACCACCACCTGACTAAGGTGTCTGGGTTTTTTTCCAAAAAATATATACTAATATATAGTACATGTACAATTTGTGACTATTTAGGGGTTTTTTTTAAACAAATTTTTAAATTAAATTATAATACACATATAAATTAGTTGTGATTTGCTGACATTTTGATTCACTCAAGAACACACACACATTATTTTCACTCCTCCACTCAATTTTCTCACTTTGTACACTTGCTCCTATTGATACAGATGATAACAAACAAATAATGACAATTAAAGTTATATATCAGGAAAAACATATTTTAAAGGGCCCCAGAATTTTTCACAAGCTGCCAGTTTATTGTTTTTTCTAGCTATGTATAATTCAAGAGAATAGTAATTTTTTATTTTAAATTTTAATTCCATAATATTTGGAATTTTGTCTTTAAATTTACATTTATAGATATAGTTTTTTGTAATTATTGTGAGTAAATTCAATAATAGGTTATCCTGAAGTGCTTGAAATCCCAGTAAAACATTTTTTTTGGTTTAATTCAATATTGTTAAAATATCTCTTCAGGCATTCAAAGAAAACTCTCCAAAACTGATAAGTACAAGGACAGTCAAAAAATAAATGTTCAATGGTTTCATCTTCTACATTGCAAAAGGAGCAAAATTTGCTATCTTTGACATGAATTTTGAACAAAAAGGTTTTTGTAGGAATCACTCTATGCAAAAATGTATATTGCAAATTAATTAAATATACATTTTCACAGCACTTCCTAAGAATATTGAAATATATGAACCAATTTGGAATATCACATTGGAGTTTCTCTTCCCATTTCAAAAACTTTTGCATTGGAATATGAACAATGTTGTTTACTAAACTAATGTAAACAAATTTTATATCTTTATTATTTTTTATTCTTTCTAGGAAGATATCTTCTGGGTTGAAAGTATTAAAACAATCAGTAAAATGTTCTCTTATATACTTCTTTATATGATTTGGAATACTTGATAGGAATGAGTAGTAATGCATGAAATGTTTAGTCTTAACCTTTTGTCTAATCTGTTCAAAAGTATAAAAATATTTTCTTTGATGATCAATAAGATGAGATAAGTTCGACACACCAACATTTTCCCATTTGATATAAAAGGAGTAATTTTCAATGGGTACAAAATTCAATATATCAAGAGAAAGATATTCATTCATATTTATTAAGGTATATGGTTTTGCCAAGTGCAGACTATTGAAGATATCTTTCCAGAAAGGGTTACTAATTTTGCTTGAAACTTCAATAAGTTTTTCTTTCTGAAAAGAAAATGTTCTAACACCCCCATAATCTTTCAAATTAGTTAAAAGAATATTTTGCCAGTCTCCATTTAAGTTAAAAAAAAAGTCGTTTTTACCCAACTTACTTTTAAATACGTAATAAAGGATTGTAAATGGATCATTTTCAACCCTCCCTCTAGAATATCCCCAATTAGCGTATTACGTTTAATTTTTTCTATTTTTCCATCCCAAATGAAATTGAAATAAAGTTTATTTAATTCATTTAGCATAGATTGTTTCAAATTTGGTAATGATGTAAATAAGTGTATCAGTTTTGGAAGAGCTAATGTTTTAATCACAGTAACCTTTCCAAGTAATGTGAGTTTTCTATGTTGCCAACTTTTTAATATTTTTGAAATATCTATAATTTTTTTCCTAAAATTCAAATCTGGCATGGTATAGAGATCTAGAGAAAATTCAATTCCAAGAAGTTTAAAATTTGAGTATGACCAGTCAAGATTAAAATCTGGACAAAGAATTAAATCGGAGTACCTTTTATTCCCCACCCATACAACCTTTGTTTTTGATGTATTAATTTTTAAACCAGAAACTTTATGGAATTTGTCAAAACAATGAAGGGTCTCTTTTAATGAAAGTTCACTTCCATCAAGCAAAAGGAAAGTGTCATCAGCATACTGACTTATCAATGGCTCTGTTTCATTTATAAGAACTCCTTTAATTTGTGGATTAGACTTGATGTTTAAAGAAAGTAACTCTACCCCTATTATAAATAAATAAGGGGAAAGGGGATCTCATTGGCGACAACTTCGTTCTAAGTTAAAGAAATTTGACATCTGACCATTATTAATGACACAACTTTTTGATTCTGCATATAACGTTTTAAACCATTTACAAATAGACGGACCAAAATTAAAACTCTTTAAAGCTTTAATTAGGAATTCCCATTCAATGGAATCAAAAGCTTTTTCAAAATCCACCAGTAACAGAAGACCGTATAAATAATTTTCTTCTAAATAATGCATTAAGCCATAAAGAAGTCGTGTATTCTCTCCCATGAATCTGTTTTTCATGAATCCCTTTTGAGTATCGCTTATAATAAATGATAAGACCTGTTTTAACCGATTTGCAAGTACTGCAGAAGCTATTTTTAAGTCAGTATTAAGCAAGCTGATTGGACGCCAGTTGACCATGTACCTTCTGTCTTTGCCTTCCTTAGGGATACATGTAATAACTCCTTGACTTTGAAACTCAGACAAATTACCCGATTCATACCCATATTTTAGTGAACGAAAAAGAAAAGCACCAATATCTTTCCAAAAAAATTTGAAAAAATCAACTGTAAAACCATCTGACCCCGGACTTTTTCCATTTTACATCAATTTAAGCGCCTCTCCACATTCCTTAAATGTTAAATTGCCCTCACAGGAGTCTCTTTGTTCATCTGTTAATCTTACATCGTGGTGAAAAAAGGAATCATCATTATCAAATAAAGATTTGCTTGAGTACAGATTTTTATAAAAACATTCTTGTTCAGAAAGAATTTTTGACTGGTCCGAAATATTATTTCCTTTGTGATCTATAAGTTCAGAAATAGTCTTGTTGATAAAGGATTTTTTTTCTAATTTACAAAATATTCAGTACATTTTTCCCCATTCTCGTGCCAGTTTGCACGAGAACGGAGAAGTAAACCATCAATTATATGTTGTCTTTTAATTTCGAGTTCAGTTTTCTTTTGATTTAATAATATTTGTGTACAATCACGTGGTCGTAGATTCATCTCATTCTCTAAATTCTGAATATCATTTTCCAATATTCTAGTAGTTTCTTTCTCTTGCTTAGACTTTTTAATACTATATTCAATAGAGATACTTCTGATTTTCATCTTGAGTATTTCAAAAAAATTCTGATCATTGCAAGACAATTCAACATTTATAATAACATCAACATCTCCATTGGAATAATATTCTGATATTGTATTTTTAATACATGTTTTAACTAAGTTAATATATTCTGAGTCTCTCAGCAACTGTGAATTAAATTTCCAGTATCCCTTGACACGTTTGGCAAGGGATGCTGAAAAACAAAAAACAATTGCTGAATGATCTGTTCTATATCCCGAAATTATTTTCGTGTTTTCCATGAGTGCAAACATGTCTTCTGACACAAGAAAATAGTCTATCCTACTCTGTTTGACAGGTGAGGGTTGGCGCCATGTGTACTTCCTATCATCAGGACAACAAGTACGCCATGGATCCAACAACTCAAATGTTTCTTTCATTTCATCTATCTTTTTACGAGCATTTATATTTCTGTCATGAAGTACATTGAATGTATCCTCACTTTTGTTTTGTATTGCATTCCAGTCACCACAAAATAGATAACTTGTATTTGCAAATTCTGAAGATTTATAAAGTATATCTGTAAAGAATTGTGGTACATCTGTATTGTACCCATACAAACAAACAAATGTTAGTCTTTGTTCATGAACAGTTAAATCTAATATAATATAATATATCGACCATTTTCATCTATTTTTAAATCATTAACCTTAAAATCAAGACCACTTCTGAACATTATACTAACACCAGCACTTTTACTATCACCATGACTAAAGTAACATTTACCACCCCATTCATCCTCCCATCTAGTTTCAATATCTTTAGTACTATGTGTCTCTTGAAAACAAACAATAGAAGCGTTTTTTGATTTTGTCCAGTTAAATACATCTAATCTCTTCTTGGAATTTGAAGAAAGACCCCTTACATTCATCGATAGAACTTTAATATGGTTATTCATTATGTCATATTTTCATATAAAAATTTCAACCGGAGCAAGTGACCCTTTATAATCACAATAAATATGGACAGCAAACACACCCTCATACATGCACACATACATACACACTTATTCAAATCAGATGTAAACATGCAATGTATACAACATGCAAACATACACAAGATGAAGCTTGACAATTGTTAATATATACATCTATGGAATTTTTTAAAATAAAAAGTTTGCTTTTGGGAAGTGGGGGAAAAATAATTTATTTTAAGGCAAGTAAGAAAAAAAAAGAATGTTTTAAAATTGGACAACAAAAATAAATTGTTCAGGATAAAAAGTAAAAAAAAAAGTTGTACACAGTGTACCTGTTAGACCGTGCTGAAGAGAAAAAGACAACAAGCAACCAAATATCCAGACATCTTCCACTGAGACAGAAAATATCAGGTTTGTATTTTCTTAATAAAAAATATTTTTTAAAAGAATTAACTTGTACAGAGATTGAAAGAACAGTGATGACCAACTCACAAAAAGGTCACTTGGCCTTAAAATAATACCGGTCTTTTATATTAGCATTTACACTGCGTTAAAAAAGAATAGTGTGTTTTATGATATATATGTAACATGTTGTCTTGAGTGTTTGTAGTTGTATGTATTTGCTTGGCCCCTCATGGGTATAAATTTGCAAATAAAGATATTCTTTCATAGTCCTTCCTGGAACACAGAAATATTAGAAAATACTTTATTACTATATTTTATGCTTAAACACTATACATTTGGTTAAATAGTGTAATAAATAATAAGATGCTAGATAGACACAATACACTTTTAACAAAAAAATGGACAAGGACTCAGTTAAATAGATCTGATACTGTATTTATTAATCTGTAAGGTACATGCAATTTATTATATACAAGTAGGTCTAAATACATGTACATGTAGGTCTTATTTTTTTCCAAATGTATCCAGCATTTTAACTATAGAATATTTGACTTCAGATATACTCTCACTGCTGTAACATATGGTAATGGTGGCCACTTCACCAGCTCAATAAAGATACAAAACGTCTGGCACCTATATGATGGCTTGCGCGAGTACCACATGGCAGGAAGTGGCCTTCAAAAACAACAGAAGCCAATCCCTCCGCCTTCATACAGGAAAAGCCATGCCATATATGTGAAGGATGCAGTGGTGCAGTGAAGTGAAAAAAAAATTGTCTTCAATATATGCTGTTTATGATTGGCCATGAAAAAAACAACAAGTTTTTTGTTCTTGGTATAAAAAAAAAAATTGGATTTGGATTAAAAAATCCATAGCCCCCTCCAGAATATCAAATGGTTGCTGCCTAAATCGATATAAAAAATGAGTTATTTCCCTTTGTTATACATTTGTACTTGAAACAAACCAAAATTAACAAAATCTAATATGCCATTTACAATATTTTATTATCACACACAATAAAACCACATAAGTTTAATCTGAAATAAACCCTGTCTACTTAAACTGAAACAAAGACAATATTTAGCAACAACCAGTTCTATACATTACCTGTAGTAATAACACACATGCGTAAATAGACATCCATTACAATACAGATATTTTGAAAAACTTTACAACATTGGTATAAAAAAAAATTAAGATCAATTATATCAAATCGTGTTCTACTTTGGATTGAAGTTTATATTTTACTAGACAGCAATCTTTATTTTTTGAAGTAAATGAACCACAGATTAACCCATTAAATAGAAAATTAACTGATTCTGACACTCCTAGAAAAAGGCAGTGGTCACAAAGTGGGCTTTGATAACAATTGGAAGTTAAATCGACCATGGCTTGAGTGTGTTGAAAATAGTATGAAGTGTTTCTTGTGTACCAGACACAATATGAAAAATGTATGGGCTACAACAGGATGTGTGTCACTTAGACTAGATAAAATTAAAGAGCATGAATCAAGTACTGACCATATTAACTCTGTAGCTATAGAAGCTCTGCGCATTGAAGTGCCCTTTTTCATCCAACGTTTATGCATAAAAGTGCCCTTTTCAGAAGTAGCACCCTGTCCTTTTGAAATCCTAGCTAGAACACTGGTTTACTATGTAAGAGACTTTGATTTTCGTACTGCGTCTGAAAATTGACATTTGAACAACAAAAAATGCGTGTGGATATTTCAGCAAGTGTACAAAAATTGTACCTTTCTACTTTTGTCCTGTTCCGAAATGTGTGTTTTCTGTTTTTAATTTTAGAATAAATTTTAAAACATAGTCCATATATATCCTACACTGCTGGGGGTTACAATTCAACTGGTTTGTCAGTGTCGTTAGTTCTCGACCATCGTAGTTTTGTTCAGGATTGGGAACCAGTGCTTTAGACAACACGTGTTCTAATGTTTGACGTACTATCTAATGAAAAGTCTAGAAAATCCCGAAGAGGTTTTGACCTGTTAACCTTGACTCACTGCTGACGTATTTATGTCAACAATGCATTCTTTTAAAGTATGTTCCACCTAAACATAAGCATGAAATGAAAGTATCGATGTAGGGCAACCAGCAAACAAACTTGGACACAAATAATGAAAAAAAACCTGTATAATACTCCAGTAGGTGTCCGTAAATGGATGAGGGAATTCCGGGAACTGAATGTGGATGTTGGCTTTGAAACAAAAAAGATGAAAATGGAAAGGACACGGATGTTGTCTTCGGAAGGCTATATATATCATTGGATAAGAGTTCATCGTCAGATCTATTAACAAGTGTTGTAAATTTTTTCAAGAGTCACATTCCCCTTCCGCGAAAAAGACCCCATATAGAAAAATATTTCCCTTTTCCAAGGTATAAAATTAAACCCACAAATGCACTATATTTCACTTTGACTGTCACATTGATTTGCTTGCCCCTTCAAAACAGATGTGGTGTCTGGGAAACAGTTGATGCGAAATAAAATAATAATGTAATAGAATGTAAAACTGGGTTGTTGTATGTTATAGTAGTAGCTCCTACACCAACTGTTCTTTCCATTTTTGGCACTATTCAATAATTATATTACATGTAGTAGTTCCCCCTATATGTGAATAACATATTGATGTCTCTGGAGTTTGCTCTCAATTTACTATTTCAAAGTTTGACATCTTTTTCTAGAAGTATACTGATATTTTGCGATTGTGCATAGCATACAAAAAATCTACATGCAAGCATGTTCGATCGTTTAACATCACCTTTGGTGCTTTCATTTTGTACAGTTTGGCATTATATAGAAATAGTTGTATACGAAAGTCCAGTGCTACATTAATGTTTTGAGTTATCACCCTTGTTTGACCTAAACTAACATTTTAAATTTGAATACTATTAACTTTATTTTTAATTTTATATATATATATATATAAATAAATTTAACCTACTACATATGTATTATATGCCTTATGGAAAAATGTTAAACAATGCACCTTAATTAACCAAAGAGTAGATATTGTTATATGTTTCAACATACATTTTTCTACATTGAATTAGAAATTAAGAAGTGAATCAAAATATCAACACGAAAATAGGTAAATAACATGATAGTACTATTCCATGTATTTAACAGGCAGATATGAAATGATATGAAACCAAAAAACAAAACAAAAAGTAAAAATAAAGAGGAGTTATTTCCCTTCCCTTATGTCTAGTGTATATGGGTAACAACCTGCAATTTACAGCATATATACGTGGGTAACATTTAATGTAGACATCACACAAACATATAATGCATACATTTGTATATGCATAAATGATGAAAAGATGTTTGATGCTTGAACACAAAAATAGGGAAATAGCATAGCACTATACCTAATATTTCACAGGCAGATTATGGAATGATATGAACCCCCCCCCCCAAAAAAAAACCAAACAAACAAAAAACAAAAAAATAGTAAAGAGGAGTTATTTCCCTTCCCTTATGTCTAGTGTATATGGTTAACATAGGAATGTATATGTAAATCAACATTATCTATATGAAAAGAAACTTAAAAACCCTGTAGCATTCAAGACATTAAACAGTAAAAAATGTACCTGAAAGAAAATAATAACATCTATAGCACTATACTGAGTATTTCATGGGTAGATCTGAAGACAATTGGGCGGTAATGAGACAATCAACAAAATAAAACTTGAGTTATCACAGAAGACATGAGAAATTGCCAATTTTGCGACACAATTTAAGCCCCCTAACTCTGGGAAAAATAAACCCATTAAAATTGAAAGGAAGCATTGTGCCATCAATCATAACATTATGCAAAAGCCTCATGAAAACTGAACAAAACAAACCAGAGCCACCACAGGATGTATGAAAACTTGCCCATTTTTCAACTATTAAAGCCCCATAACTATGGAACGACAAATGGAAAAAAACTTTAAAATTCAAAAGGAAGACAAGGGAGCATTCTTCCATCAATAATAAAACTGTTCAAAAGTTTCACAGAAATTGAGAAAAGCAAACTTGAGCTCTAGTACAAAGTGTGAACAGACGGACAGTGGTATGACCTAATACAAATGTATATCTCATCGAATGACAGGCATATACAAATGGTTGTTCCATAATGTTTGGTTAATGAAACCTCATCTACTCACAAAAAGCTTGACTTAATAAAGACATTGATTATAAGTTTAAATAATTTTAGGAAGTAAATGGTATGGTTGCTTAAATGTACCATATCTAATAAATTGACTCGATAAGTTGAGGAGCTGAGCTGCAGGGACCTCGGATATGAGTCTCAGCTCATCAACTTATATCATTAAATGGAATATATACTTGTCATGAAGTGGATTGTAATGATTTTAATTGGATGCACAGAATCTAATAAATAATTAAACTATAAGCCAAAGAACCAAGCAGCATGGACCTCGGTTGTGAGCTTTGGTTCCTTAACTTATACATGTATCACTAAATGGAATATATAATGAGTACAACACATATACAT
>MJUT01039522.1:95865-106378 GCA_002080005.1 Gigantidas platifrons
CAGAAATTCAAAATCAGTAATATACAATATAGTTACATAGTTCACACACAAAACTCATATATATACCGGTAGCTCATTAAGATCTTTTTTTCAATGTCATCATTTATGTCAAATTTATACCTGGAGCCAGAATGAGTCTTTGCATGTACTGCACAGTTGAAATACCAGACGCTTTCAAAATGTTGTGAGGATCTAAGCCTAGTAATTAAAGCCATGTTTTGCTTTGAAATGTCATCAACTAGCCTTAAACCTTCTTTTGGCAAGTTCTTTTTAACCCTCATAACTCTTGATTTGACCTCAGTGTTTTTTAACTTGACTATTACTGGTGGTGCCTGTCCTTCCTTTCCCCTAATCCTGTGAATTGCTTGAATTTCATCTGGCTGTATATTAACTTTTAGTTTTTCCTTAGCTATTTTGTTGATAAAGTCAGATCTCAAATCTTCACCTTCTTTTTTCTGATAGTTCATGATCTTTATATTAAATTTTCGGGAATATTGCTCATTGTAATTGCACATTCTGGTGGCTTCCTTCGTTCTGGTTACATTATCATCAACTACCATTTTTAAACTGTTAATTGTCCTTCTTTGCTCTGCAGCAATTTCCCTAAGTTGTTCATTCTCTTTTGTCAATTCCTCAATATCTTTTTGTTGTTTTTTTCAAGTTTTTCATCAAGTTTTTTTTTAAGGTTGTCCATTAATTTGGTAACAATAGATGTACCAATTAATTCAATGTCACTCTTTTTCACTAATGATTGGGATAATTGATCAAGATCATTTTTATTCACCACTTTTTCCAGTTTACCTTTTATTGCCTCAAGGTCATTTTGAATTACTGCCAAGTCTATACTACTACCCATTGAAACATCTGAATGTGTTCGTTTAGCCTCTTTTGATGGTTTTTCACTTGAAGATTTATTAGTGTTAACTTTCCTAGTTGACAATAAAGTCTGTACAGTTCCTCTGTTACTTGCCATAATAGTGTGTTAAAGTTGACAATACAAAATCAATGTACTACAGCTGAATTGAGTTCACAATAAATTCACACAATAGATTCATATATATCATCAAAAATCTTTTAACTAGGTTTGAAAGTTTTGTCCAGAAAAAACATCATCTTGAAGAGCAGAAAATCCTGAACATTTTCATATAACTTTTACTGTGAAAATATGATTAAATCCATACAAAATCTGCCAAAAACTGCAGAGCTGATTTTCAGCTACTGATTAGAGCGGTGGCCATCTTAAATCTTTGGTTGGTTGGTTTTATGGTGTTTAACGCCACTTTCAACAATATTTCAATTATATCGTGGCGGTCAGTTTGATTGGTGGAGGAAACTGGAGGACCCGTAGAAAACCACCGACCTGCCAAAAGTCACTGACAAACTTTATCAAACCCATAACATCAGTGGTGATAGGCACCGATTGCATAGGTAGTTGTAAATCCAACCACTATACGATCACAGACATGATGTCCCCCTTCCAAATATGCTTTTGGAAGACATGTTAATGAACTTTGATAAAATCACCTCAAGATTATATCCCGGAAATTTTCTATATATCTTTTCAGAGACAAAATTAATGCGAGTTACTAGTGGAATGTTAGGGTTGATCCAGCTTTATGTTTGCTTGACGTAAAAACGGGTGTCATTGATGTGAGATACTAGTGGAATGTTGGGATTGATCCAGCTTTATGTTTGCTTGACGCAAAAACGGATGTCATTAATGTGAGATACTAGTGGAATGTTAGGGTTGATCCAGCTTTATGTTTGATTGGCGTAACAACTGGTGTCATTAATGTGAGATAGTAGTAGAATGTTAGAGTTGATCCAGCTTGACGTAAAAACTGGTGTCATTAATGTGAGATACTAGTGGAATGTTAGGGTTGATCCAGCTTTATGTTTGATTGGCGTAACAACTGGTGTCATTAATGTGAGATACTAGTAGAATGTTAGGGTTAATCCAGCTTGACGTAGCAACGGGTGTCATTGATGTGAGATACGAGTGGAATGTTAGGGTTGATCCAACTTGATCTTTTCTTGACGTAACAACGGGTGTCATTAATGTGAGATACTAGTGGAATGTTAGAGTTGAACCAGCTTTATAATTGCTTGACTTTACAACGGGTGTCATTAATGTGAGATACCAGTGGAATGTTAGGGTTGATCCAGATTTATCTTTTCTTAACGTAACAACGGGTGTCATTAATGTGAGATACTAGTGGAATGTTAGGGTTGAACCAGCTTTATAATTGCTTGACTTTACAACGGGTGTCATTAATGTGAGATACCAGTGGAATATTAGGGTTGATCCAGATTTATCTTTTCTTGACGTAACAACGGGTGTCATTAATTTGAGATACTAGTGGAATGTTAGGGTTGATCCAGCTTGACGTAACAATGGGTGTCATTAATGTGAGATACTAGTGGAATGTTAGGGTTGATCCAGCTTTATCTTTTCTTGACGTAACACCGGGTGTCATTAATGTGAGATACTAGTGGAATGTTAGGGTTGAACCAGCTTTATAATTGCTTGACTTTACAACGGGTGTCATTAATGTGAGATACCAGTGGAATGTTAGGTTGATCCAGATTTATCTTTTCTTGACGTAACAACGGGTGTCATTAATTTGAGATACTAGTGGAATGTTAGGGTTGATCCAGCTTGACGTAACAATGGGTGTCATTAATGTGAGATACTAGTGGAATGTTAGGGTTGATCCAGCTTTATCTTTTCTTGACGTAACAACGGGTGTCATTAATGTGAGATACTAGTGGAATGTTAGGGTTGATCCAGCTTGACGTAACAACGGGTTTAATTAATGTGAGATACGAGTGGAATGTTAGGGTTGATGCAGCTTGACTTAACAACGGATGTCATTAATGTGAAATACTAGTGGAATGTTAGGGTTGATCCAGCTTTATCTTTTCTTGACGTAACAACCGGTGTCATGGATGTGAGATAGTAGTGGAATGTTAGGGTTGAACCAGCTTTACGTAACAACGGGTGTCATTATTGTGAGATACGAGTGGAATGTTAGGGTTGATCCAGCTTTACGTAACAACGGGTGTCATTATTGTGAGATACGAGTGGAATGTAAGGGTTGATCCAGCTTGACCTAACAACGGGTGTCATTATTGTGAGATACGAGTGGAATGTTAGGGTTGGTCCAGCTTTACGTAACAACGGGTGTCATTATTGTGAGATACGAGTGGAATGTTAGGGTTGATCCAGCTTTACGTAACAATTGGTGTCATTATTGTGAGATACTAGTGGAATGTTAGGGTTGATCTAGCTTTACGTAACAACGGGTGTCATTATTGTGAGATACTAGTCTTTATGTTTACTTGACGAAACAACGGGTGTCATTAATGTGAGATACTAGTCTTTATGTTTACTTGACGAAACAACGGGTGTCATTAATGTGAGATACTAGTCTTTATGTTTACTTGACGAAACAACGGGTGTCATTAATGTGAGATACTAGTCTTTATGTTTACTTGACGAAACAACGGGTGTCATTAATGTGAGATTCTTGGTGTTTTTCATGTTGTCCATGATTTTTTTTTCTTATCTTTGTGATTGGACAGATTTTATTTCTTTTTTGTGTGTGTCCGGATAATTCATTTTCTCAAGTGCTTGTTATAGGGCTTTGGCTATCGTGGTATATGATTTACACGGGGGTTTTTTTTTTTTGGTTTTGGTTTTTTTTTTTCATAAACGATTTTACAATAAAGCAGTGCGATCTGATTAAATTAAATTAGTGTTATTTATATTTACATGTACATGTTGACATCTAGAGTTGAACAGTTTTCCCAGAGTCACAAATGATTACCAGCGGCAAATTTACTACCATTTTCTTGCCAATATCCGTTCAAGGTTTTGTTGCAAATAAATGGTGCAAATGGTTGCCTTAGGTGATTGATAGCCTCCAAAGTTTACCAGTTGTAGCCAATGGCTAGTTTCAGTTTCACCGATGGTAAAACCTTGAACGCACCTAGTCTGTGACTATTAGTAACACTCATGTCACCACAGAACATTAATGTTTTTGTTTTGGCTTAATATAATTCCACTGTTGCATATCATGCTCAATTTCGTTGGTCAACATCATACCAGCTGAATTTTTAATACATCTATAAATGATAATGGCTATTTTCAAGGAATGTTTGCATTGTGTAAGTACACCATCTCACTCCCAAATTTTGTTAACTAGTTTTTTTTTATCTCACAAATAAAGAAACAGCAAAGGCTGATTGTGTAATAACTTTCCTGGACAATTTCATCTTTTCTGGGTGCCATCCATGAAAAACATAATTTTAAATATCTTAAAAATCTGATGGTAAAAGTTTGTAAAATTTGGTGCAATGATGTCTATATGTGCATTCTTTACTGTGACATTTTTTGGTGGAAATTAATCGACAGGATTTTTTAAATCATATTTTCAATACCAGGGTGGTATCTCAGGGCATCCCCCTTTTTCCAATTTCAACTGCTTTGCACGTGATTATCTCCAAACAGGAGATTCATGTATGCTAGATATTTCATAGTTATGCAACAATAACACTCTCAAGTAAGCTTCCGAAACTAGTATTACCATCTGGTGGCAATGGAGAAAACGGCACGGTGAAAATTCTTAAAACTTTGGCAGATAATGTATTTCGACATAACAATTCAATGATGCAAATTAAAAAAAAAATGAACTATGGGAAAATTTTCGGGTTACCCAGGCCTACACCCTCAAATAACCAAAAACAAATCCTGGAATAGACGTCCTGTCCGGTGAGTTTTATAAAACTTTCTGGACTTTGATCGGTAAAGATCTTCATGATGTTTTTCTGTCTTCCATAGAACATATTTACCACTTTCTTGTCGTAGAGCTGTTCCTGGTCGTCACATTAGTGACGATGTGCGATTTATTTCAACTTGTTATGCTAATCAGGAAGGGCCCGCCGTGGTCCTGACCGTATGGTAGTTAGATTTATAACTACATATGCAATCAGTGCCTATCAATTGTAAGGCTAAAACAGCAGATGTTCAACTGAAGTCAGCAACAACTCAAGTTTCTTTAAAACAAACAGATAATTTTCACAAAATTGAAGGTATGTGAGATTTACCGCCTTCATCCTATGCAGAACAATGTACGACAATGTTGAAGATGAAGATGTTGATATTGAGTCAGCATGCTCTGATATGTCTGACACAATGTCGCAAGTTTTGATTGATAATTAGGAAAGCAAATTAACCCCCAGTGAATGTCAAAAACTACTCGCTGAATTAAAAGGATTTTGAAAAAAGCATTGGTAAATGTCTAGAATACATTGATGATTTAAAAATCATTATGTCAAAAATTCATCGACCTTCGGAGAAATCCAATTCCACATTTAAAAGATCTATTAAACAAACCGATTAAAAAACCAAGGCATATTTGAAAAATCATTGTTAATGACGATTTATATGCACACAATGTCACCATCTACTTTTAGATTCCATATTTGTCTTCCGTTGTAACCTTGAATACTCAGTGTTGCAGAGCTTGCTTTCAACACTATTTTCTTCCAAACTCCCTCAGTGGAATGCTGACATCGTATTTTTGCAAGATATACATACAATTCCTTCCAAAGAAGACACATGGAAATTAATATGGAGAGGAGACGTTTTATTTTCTCATTTATCACCCAATAACGCCGGTATTGCAATATGCCTTTTTTTCTTTTTATTAAACTAGATCATCAGATTCCACACAGATCCAGAAATTATGAAACAATATCAGTGGCCACGGATTGTAGTTCTTGTTCCAACTTGTACTAAAATGATTAGACAACTCCAATGAATCCTAACTGTTGGATATTCCTATAGTATAATGGTATATACATCTATGAAAAGGGGTGCAAAAATATCGTAACCCACATGGGCAACTGAAAGATAATTTGTTTCTCTCATTATTTAACACGAACTTTATTTCAAAATTTGAAATTAATGCGTTTGAGATTAATGCGGGGATAGGCACGAGACATTTTAATCCTCTAGAGGATTATAGATTTTTCCACCACTGATTCAGCGGGGTTAAAACGACGTAATAATGGGAGAAATCTGGTTCCGGGTAGGTTCGCCCTAATTCACGTTCGCCCTATTACCTGTTCGCCCTGATAATTATATAGGCCTATATGAAAGATATTAAAAATAAATGAAGTATTAATGATATTTGGTGGTTTAAAAATTGAGATATTTTAAATATAGTGTTGACATGCTAAAAAGTGTATATTTCGATAAAGAAAAAGTTTATCAAAATACACACGAGATCAAAGAACACAAGCTGTAAAGTAAATAATTCATTTATGTTTGCAATTAGTTTTACTCAAACCAAGCTTACATTAATTAATTGTAATGATGAAATCAACAATCATTCATTTCAAACAATATACCTAATAGTTGCTTGAAAAGAACTTAAAATTTCCAAAACAAAAGCTTATTTTTTTTTAATTAAAACTTTTCTGTATCGTTACTTCGGTGTTCGGTAATTTTGTTATTACCCTTATTCTTTAATTTCAATTACAATATATATTATGTTCATTAGGATACTTTTTAAACGATCGAGCTGTAAGTGAGATTTCGTTTAATGTTTAATGCTTTACACAACATGTGTCGCAACCTTCCGTCCGGACAAAAATATAGTCCGTATATAGAGTCAATTGTAAGAGGACGAGTAACTTAAATATCAGAAAGAGCATGCATGCAACATTCATATATTATAAATCCCCCTTAAAACGGGTACTTATATTTAATTATCAGGGCGAACGAACCCAGGGCGAATGTGTACACGGTGTAAAATGGTAACTGACTACTCGGGTTTTTTCTGCGTTTCCAGACTACTCGGGTTGAGCAATGGACTTTTTGCGTGTTAAAAATTTACCTGTCACAGAAAATGGACCACACAGATCATAAAAAGTCGTAAGTGCTCATATTACTACATTTACGAAATGTACCAATGAACTCACGTTTATATTCCAAGCATCCATTAACCAGGGTAAAATCCCATCTGACTGGAAAAGAGCTATAGTCGTACCTGTTTTTAAAAAGGGAGACAGAAGCCAACCTTCCAACTATACGCCGATATCATTAACATCGATATGTTGTAAAATCATGGAACACATAATCAACAGCAGTGTTCTTACCCACCTAGAAAACACCAACATCCTCTCAGACGAACAACACGGCTTCCGCAAAAGAAGATCATTTGAAAACCAGCTAGTTCTAGCCATCCATGACTTAGCAAAGGCACTTGACTCTGGCGACCAGATAGACGGTATCTTACTGGACTTCTCTAAGGCCTTTGATAAGGTCCCCCCACAACCGACTATTGATGAAGCTTGATCATTATGGAGTACGAAACAACACTCTCTCATGGATTCTGGATTTCTTTCCAGACCGTACACAGACTGTTGTACTGGAAGGCAATTCTTCATCTTACATGTTACATCTAGAGTTCCACAAGGAACGGTCGTAGGGCCCTTGCTCTTCCTTGTATACATCAACGACACCTCAGGCTATGCAAGATCTCAGACCCGTCTTTTCGCTGACGACTGCCTCATGTAGAGGAAGGTCAGTTCCACCTCTGACTGTACCCAACTTCAAGAAGACCTAGACAACTTAATCAAATGGGACCAGCAGTGGCAGATGCAGTTCAACTCAGACAAATGTGAAGTATTGACCATCACTAAGAAACGTAAACCACTACACCATGACTACACCATACATGGACACATACTCCAACATGTTGATTCTGCGAAATACCTAGGCCTTAACATCTCTAAAAACCTCTCTTGGAACACCCACGTAGATGCCGTCACTAAAAAGCAAATAACACCTTAGCTTTCTTAAGGAAAAACATCGGCACTTGCCCCCAGTCAGCCAAGGAATGAGCATTTACCACCTTCGTCCGCCCAACGATCGAGTATGCTGCTGCAGTCTGGGATCCACCTACCCAGAGGAACATCAACGCAATAGGAAGAGTTCAACGAAGAGGGGCAAGATTTGTCATGAACAACTACCGACAAACTAGCAGTGTCACCAGCATGATGTCACAACTAGGTTAGGAAGAACTTAGGATCAGAAGACAATTTTACTATTTAAGATCGTAAACAACCTTGTTGATATACCACCAGAACCGTTCCTCATTCCAACTTGCGCCATCACTAGAGGACATAACATCAGGTTACTGCAACCACACACCAGAACAATAACCATGCAGTATTACTTCTTCCCGAGTACTATCAGGACATGGAACACACTACCTCAGCAACTGACCAGCATGACTTCCCTGGAGGGTTTCCGACAGGCCCTGGCCAACACCGCCATTGTACCATATAACTACTCCTTCTGTTTTTAATTGTATATACTGGACATTTTAATTGTACATAGGGGGCAGTTTTATTGTGTCACATGAACAGTGTGATTATACTCAACCATAAGTCGATACTTCTCTCCGAATACTCCGGTTTCCTCCACCACTAAAACTGGTCGCCATAATATAGCTGAAATATTGCTGAAAGTTGCGTTAAACACAATAAACCAAATCAAAATCAAATTTTTATCTTTTAGACTAAGACAATGATACTTGCTTGAAGCATTATACAATAAGAGTTATGATGGAGAGCTTAACACCATCTCTCTCTCTCTCTCTCTCTCTCTCTCTCTCTCTCTCTCTCAAATATTTCAGTAATATACTTTAAAATTTATTTGAGGGGGAGAAAAGAGACAAAGCACATTATATAAGTTACTTATCAAATATTTTCACATAATTCGCATAAAGTTGTATCGAGCGCACCTCACCATTGGTCATACTCCACTTCACGAATCAATATAGTGACATGCAAAAAAAAACCCCATTAGATATCCAATTTAGCGCACACCACGTGTTTGTGGAATAACCTTCATCATATATGCAATATTTGAATAGATAGATAAAACTACATTAACATATGGGGCCGTAGTGATCTTATGGTAGTTTGATTTACAATTACCTATGCAATCAGTGTCTATCATCACCACTAAAGCTGTGAGTTCGAATCTCGCTCATGCCGAGGTATACTCGATACAACACTATGTGATAGATACCGATATTAAACTATGTCCCATTTTCCTAATGCCGGTATTAGGAAAATGGGGCATAGTTCATAAAGGCGTTTATTTAACAACGAAGCATGTCAAACGGGATCATATACGTTGTAGATGCACATTTTCTTGATAAAATTGAAGAAAAAAAAAAATCTTGGACACAAGTGCCTGTGGTCTCCTCCTTCGATGAAACTGACCGCCACGATATAACTGAAATATTGTTGAAAGTATTGTTAAGCACCATAACCCTAACCATGGTTTTTTTTTACATGGTTCAAATAACTACAAATTTTGAGAAAATTATACTCAAATTCGTTGTCTTTTCTATTTCTCTTGCTAGAACGGATACAATTTTGAACGTCGTCAGGGAAATAACTCGTTTATAAAAGATATAAAAACATATAATTTTATGTTAAATGCGAAATGTGCCGAGGGTCTATTAATTTCATGACGAGAACAAGTTATAAGCAAAAATGAAAAAAAAAAAAAAAAAAAAATATGTAAGTAAAAGAAAAAGGGGGGATGATAAATAAGGTCGAGAAAGTTTGACTTTCAACAGGCAGATAACGACCATTGATTACAAACTGTGCAATGACATGGTTTTTTAGATATATTCACTATTGAAATTTACAGTTCTTAAATATGCAATTTTAAAATCAACTCTAAGTTTCTCCCCCCTCAGGCATAGGTGATCTTAGGCGATTATACCTATCCTGTATAGACCCTTTGGTTTTATTGCTCACAAACAGTTTAAATCATTTGGCCTTCCAATATTTCCATTTTTAGCATACCTGATGAAGGTTATTGCAGAAATGCGTCGTGTGCAGTGCCAGATTTACCTATATGCTCGTTAAGCTGAAGCATAGGGCCTCACAATTTAGGGGTTCTCCGGACATGGTGTATAATATTTTTAACACTGTTATTGGACATTCACACTTATATAATGCTGTCATAACATACTGTACTTTCTAAACAACCCTTCAGTAATGTTCCTTACACAGCTGCACTCAATATCAGAATATTGCAGAATTTTAAACACCCCTCATCATCTTCGTCTTTATTGAAGTTGATTAAACATACTTCCATCTTCCTCCAGTCGTGAAGGTGGGGACTTGGGAGGGTCCTCACAAGTGGAATAGCCTACGGCCTCTCTTTATCTAAATCCGGCACGTGTCGTGCGCAATGAATTTGATATCTACGTTTTTGTTACTCATTAGGAGCTGTCACAATTTGTATTTAATACTGTGGTTTCCTGACTTATTTTCGTATACTGTGGTTTCCTGACTTATTTTCGTATACTGTGGTTTCCTGACTTATTTTCGTATACTGTGGTTTCCTGACTTATTTTCGTATACTGTGGTTTCCTGACTTATTTTCGTATACTGTGGTTTCCTGACTTATTTT
>MJUT01039522.1:113018-123187 GCA_002080005.1 Gigantidas platifrons
GAATGATCATTGGAAGGTCCTCTACAAAGTTTCTGTTTTTTGTGCCGATCGGAAATCCAAGATGGCCGCCACCGCAGGACATAGATTAACATTGGACCCTATGGGAAAATGTTCAAATGCCTTCTTCTCAGAAACTACAAATATGATTAAAGCCAAACTGTACATGAATGTTCATTGGATGGTCTTCTACAAACTTTACGTTTTTTGCTCCTATATGAAATTCAAAATAGCAGCTACGACAGGACTTACTTTAACATTGGACCCTATGGGAAAAATGTTTCAAAACGCTTCTTCTCTGAAACCACTTGGACAAGTGAAACCAAACTGCCCATGAATGATCATTTGAAGGTCCTCTAAAAAGTTTTTTTTAATGCCGATCCGAAATCCAAGATGGCTGCCACCACATGTCATAGTATTAACACAGGACCGACCATATGGGAAAATACAGAAATATTTTCTTCTCTGAAGCTATTGCACTGATTGAACCTAATCTGTGCATCAATCATTGGAAGGTCCTTTACAAACTTTGTGTTTTTTATGTTGATCGGAATTCAAAGATGACTACCACTGCATGACATAGTTTTTACATAGGACCAATTGGTTCTTTTTATTACCAGGTGAACGATTCTTGGCTCTTGAGAGCCTCTGGTTTCTTTCCTTGCAGTCGAAATCGTGGTCTCTGAAAATAGTTGATATTTTCTTACATATTCACACATTAAAATGAATATAATTCACTGTAAAACTATATACATCCAATGACAGGGAAAAAAGACAAAACTATATACACTAAAAAAAAGTCATTTGAGGGTGGAGTTGAGCCATGGGGCTAGTCAGTCATTGCCTATTACTTGCGTTTGAAGTCAGGTATGCAACAGTGTTTAGTCTCTAATTTAGTTTTTCAAAAGGATCTAGTATCATACGCGACTTTAATCAGCATCGATATTGCGGACTTCATATTTGACGTCAAATGTAAGCATGAGCCAGTGTCTTATCTTACTCCATGGCAAAACGAACCCAACTCCACCCTATCAAAGCGATGTAAATGGAAGACAACATGATATCTTTACGGTGATATAAGTTGTTGTCGTAAACGAAACAACACAAATGCTCAGTGTGTCCTGGGACTAATAAAAATTATTCTATTACTCCCAGGTGTGTCTTATCGTGTTGGAAAGGGAATACACATAACAGGATGTAGCTTAAATACTCAATGTAAACCATTGAGAACGCTAAAATGGTAGAACAGCTGCAATAAACCGTTTTTGCAAAGCTGATCACTGTCCCCTGGCTACATGGACTTCTCTGTCCCAATACGTCACATCGTAATTTTGTGCGAAAAAGATTATCGACACGTTATGCTGCCGTAATGACTATAAATCATTATTGCCCTCGTTTTGGACACACTATATGACAACAGTGACCACTGTGTAGTGCTGCATGTAAGGCGTAATCGTACAGAAAACACCAGTGAATTCCGATTTTGAGGACCGCCACATCATTATGTTTGAGTGTTTGACTATTTCCAGGACAACTTGCGCATGCAAAATGGGTTCAATATCTTCGTGGATGATCAGAGTGTTCCGCTGGGTATAATTTTACACTTACCTAATTACAGAACTCGAGAAATTTGCAAAAAGTATACCAACTAACCTCGTGTTCGCCCCTTCGGATCTCTGTCCCCGGACTATGTTCATCTTCGTCCCCGAATGTGGCATTGGACACGGTGTAGATATTCATGAGATACACTTACATACCAAACCTAGTTTCAATCTGACTATTTGTTCCCAAGTTATCATCTGGCAACCAAATATTTAGCAATTTTGAGGTATAAAAAGGGACACAACTCTAGTACAATTGTCGAAAAATTGTCATTATCGAACTTGACCTAGATATTCATAAGATACACTTACATGCCACAGCTAGCTTCAATCTGACTTTTCATTCACAAGTTATCATCTGGAAACCAATTCGGGACACACGGACAAAGTATTAAAAGGGATGTAACTCTGGTAAGATTTGTCGAAAAATTATCGCTATCGAACTTGACCTAGATATTCATGAGATACACTTACATACCAAACATAGTTTCAATATGACTATTTATTCCCAAGTTATCATCTGGAAACCAAATATTTAGCAATTTTGAGGTATAAAAAGCGGCATTATCGAACTTGACCTAGATATTCATAAGATACACTTACATGCTACACCTAGCTTCAATCTGACTTTTCATTCACAAGTTATCACCTGGAAACCAATTCGGGTAACACGGACGGACGGACGACCGGACGGACGGACGACACCCATTTCTATAGTCCCCTTCGACGAAGCGTCGGGGGACAATAAACAGGTATCGAGTAAGCAAGATTGGCGTGGTATATATCGATCCCAACGAGATAGAGACGCTAAAGACGATGGTCGTATACAAACTGGCGTCATTTATGAGTTGTTTGTATGTCATGGTACTCTAGTATGGTTAGTGTTAACATGTTCTCCCTTCATAGTTGTACCTCGGCCTTCACCTGAGTACTCATGCCGAAAAAGAAACCAGTTATATCCAATACGGACCGCTTCTTTTGTTTCAATAGTACTGTATTTTATACTTGTACAATAATACCCCCAGCAAAACTATTGTAAATGTGGCCTCTAATATCACTTACAGGCCGCTAATAGAGCCCGACAATACAGGCCGCTAATAGGGGCCGACAATACAGGCCGCTAATAGAGGCCGATGCTACAGGCCGCTAATAGAGCCCGACAATACATGCCGCTAATAGAGGCCGATGATACAGGCCGCTAATAGAGGCCGATGATACAGGTCGCTAATAGGGGCCGATGATACAAGCCGCTGTACTTTCATAATTTGAGCAATTTTTGGGACAAGGTTAATATCGGTCACCTGGTCATTTAATTAAGAAAATTATTTAAACTCGCTCTCAAACAAAACAGTTACAATTTCCCTGGATCGTCAACAACAAAAAATACACTCGTGCGTAGATTCTTGATCTGTGCACAGGCGCTTGTGTAGAGTCAAAAATATGCTCGCTGTACCTAAAATACCACAAGGCCGGACTCACTCCTACTACCCCTGTCACTTCAACCGCTATTTCCCTGTCAAAATGTTGATAGGACACAAATCGCCTACTGATTTCCGTAGTGAAATGATTTTTCTTCAAGGAAAACCCGTTTTGTTATACCTTCCTACCATCTACATCCTCATACTAACAGATAATCTTCCGATTTTGTTGAAATGGACAACTCCTTGGCTGCAAAAGCGAAAGTATTATATTATAAGTTATTTACGTTTCTATTCGTAGATATGGAGATTTTAACACCCTTCATTAGCCTGTACACCCTTCGGCTGCGCCTCAGGGTGTACATGTACTTGGCTACTTCAGGGTGTTTAAATCTCCAAATCTACGAATAGAAACGTAAATAACTTATAATATAATACTTGACCTTTTTTTTTTAAAGGCACAATCGATTGGTTATCTAAATCAATAATCAAGTTGTAGTTGGATTAAACTAGAACTGTCCGCATAGCGGGACTAATACCCCCCCCCCCGCTTCACTCTGACTGTGTCCAAGATTATTGAAAACTAAGTCTACACGGAAAATATATTATTTTTCAGATTATAATGTTTAACACATTCAACAAAAATAAAAACGTCGTAGTATAAAAACTGTAAGAGGAGTTGCACGGACAAACCATGTACCCTTTCAGCCAAATTCACAAATAAAAAAAAAATAACTAAGTTCAACAATCTATATTTTTTGGTAAAATTCATGAAAATCAAAATCCTTACAACATGCACATCTTTGATATGAGTACAACTGTTCTGCAATGTAAAAACTTCCTAACTTACAAACTGTAGGAGGAGTTGCGCAGGCAAACCATGTACCCTTTTTGCCATATTCACACAAAAATGGCTAAGTTCAACAATCTATATTTTTAGTAAAAATGCACAAAAATCAAAATCCTTACCACATGCACATCTTTGATATATGTACAAATGGTCTGCAAAATAAAAACTTCCTAGCAGAAATCTGTAGGAGGAGTTGCACGGACAAACCATGTACCCTCTATGCGGACAGACAGACGGACAGACGGACAGACAGACAGGGTGAAACCTATACACCCCCCCCAAACTTTGTTTGCGGGGGATATAATGACACAACATTTGGTTTTTTGTTCAACAGCACTATTATTGTACAAGTTAGATACATTATTATTGAAACAAAAGACATTGCTTAAATAGTACTGTATCTTTAACATAATCATCTTCGCTAGCCAATGTAAGAGAAGGAGGATCCGAATCGTAACTATTGGCTAGTGAAGATGATACATAATAAGTCCTTTAAAATAAAAACTTAATATTTTTGTTGTCAAATATTTGATCTTTAGCACTCTTATTTGACTAGACGTTTAATATGAACAATCAAGTAGTGTTGTCATATTATATTATCGGATATAAATCGTGCATGACATGCCTTGTTAAACTTAATCGGTAATATATGAATTTCTACCTTATCAGAAAATTGGTGTTAGAAAACAGGTAAGAAGAATGTTTAATATTACTTTCATTTGTTTGTAAATATGTATTATTATACCAGAGGTGAATCCAGACATTTTTAAAATGTTTAATCTAGAAAAAAAAATAGGATTCCAAAACAATTTGCTTCAAGAAAAAGCAAAATACACCGAGGCGTAATTCAAAGCGAAAATTACAAAGCATGTTTAAAAAGAAAAATAACAAGGACGAATTTGGAAATATTCTGTTAAAACACGTGTTTACCAGTCTATAACACCTCAAAAAGGGGGATCCACTTAAGATTACGTCTATGTTTTTATTTTGATAATATATGTGTGACACAACGTTTCAATTAACTGCAGACATCTCCCTAAAGTTCTTAACTCTTCATTTAACTTGTCGTAATGATGTCTTTTTTTCGTGTAAAGCTGTCATTTATATGTTAGGAATTTTGAGAATTGCCAAATGATGGGTTCGTGTTGTAATAGTAGGTTATATTATCAATCGTTACTGTTTTCGACATATCCTGGGGATTATTTTGTTTATTTCTCTCGAAGTGAGATATTTTCCGTTCATATACTCTGATCATTGTTATAGTAATTTTGGAAATAAATTTTGGTGAAAACCGAAGAAAAAAATCAAGAATGGACAATCCAGAGAAAAAGCTCGTTTTCACGCGGATTGACTATTGTTTAAGAAATGAAATTCATACAGATAAAAAAAAAGTGAAAATGCATAGGAATGTTACCTGCAAAGTATACGTGTTTTCATATCATTATTTCGATATACAATGTATGTACGTTTATATTAGAAATATATGACATGAAAACACTTACATTTTACAAGTAACATTTAAATTGTTTATTGCCAGAATGTTAACAATTAAAAATAAACATTAAATACTTATGTCGTAATAAAAATGAAGAAATGAAGAAAAAAATATTCCACAATGTGGAAACAGTTCCGAAATATAATGGTAAAATCATAGTAACTAAGGCAAGCTCGATACCTCTAACACACTTCAAAAATATGCATGACTGCACTTTTCTGGCTTGTTACAGATACTTCAATAAAAGGTGGCGGGGCTGAATTTGCTTCACTGACCCAAACTTCCCTTCTTAATGATATGAATGTGGTCACTTAAGTTTGTTTTTCCACATGTGAATAAAATGTCAACCTTTGGTACGCTCATTTAATTTTTAAATTAATTAATTTAGATATGGTACAGAAATTGATTCTTCATTATCTACTAAGATATATTGAGATATAAAACTATTATTTGATACTGTCGTGTCTGAAGTACAATGCTTTCTTTATGCTTCCCATTGCGTGACAAATTACTCTTATATTACACAAATCAAAAACTGCAGCCATTTTGGTTATTTATTATAAGCTTTAAAACTTTATATAAAGCGTTTATTTAACAAAATTTAAAACCACGGGTTTTACAAGGTAAAACATTTTCATTTAACATGAAAAGCATTTTTGAAGGATGCATTGTGTATCTATGGTTACAAAGTCATTTATTTGGCATAAATTAAGCTGTTGTTGGTGTGGTAATTTTCGATTTAAATGTACAATTTCACCATAAACTATTCACTGATGTACAAATGACGTGAGTTGGTATTGACAATTAGATTCTGGATCAAACGTTGACCATTGTTTCCGTTTTATGTCTTCCGATGACCTTGTTCACTGTCTAACATAAACATTTACATGATAGTTAAGTCCATTGACTCTCCTTTACATGCTTTATAGAACTAGTATTATACATAGGAATTTTTTTCTGCACAAATTTGTTTTAGGGCTAAGTGTTCTTTATAACGAAGGTGCTCACCCAGTTACATGTCCAGTCGTATGTAGAAAACACATCAATTTGTCAATTGTGGACCCTCAAAATTAGTTCCATCCCGCGACTTTTTATTAAAATTCCTGTACCATATATCTACATCTTTAATTTCTGGTAACCTTTGTTAAAACAATGGTGCACAGATAACAAATTAAATACATACATAATACAAGCCAGAAGGGTAAGCGGTAATCAAGACATCATTATGTGATAAAGTTTGTCAGTGACTTGCGGCAGGTCGGTACATTTCTCAGGATATTCCAGTTTCCACCAACAATAAAACTGACCGCCATGATATCAATGAATTGTTTCCTACTAAATTGTTCTGTTTACTCCCTCGTTAATCTAAAATGATAAAAAAAATCATCTTGTGTTGGGTTATGGTGTTTAATACCACTTTCAATAATATTTCATTTATATCGTGGTGGTAAGTTTTTCTATAAGTAATAATAGCAGAAATTGCACTAGTTTAATTCAATATATAATCAGTTGAGGAAATTTTCGCTTTTGGCCGAGTGAAAAAAAATGTAATACTTACATACATAAACATACCTTCCCGGTCTTACATACATAAACGTACCTTCCCGGTCTTACATACATAAACGTACCTTCCCGGTCTTACATACATAAACATACCTTCCCGGTCTTACATACATAAACATACCTTCCCGGTCTTCCCTTCTGTTCCTACTCCTCTTGATATCCTTCAACGTTGGAAATCATTTGATCTGTTTACCTAAAATAGTAATAAATACCACCCTTAACCCTTCCCCCATTTTCCACCCTCCTCCTTTTTCCCACGCTTAGTCCTCTCCCTTTTTCCAACCTTTAACCCTCTCCCTTTTCCCAACATTTAACCCTTCCTCCCTTTCCCACCCTTAACCCTCCCCCTTTCCAACTCTTAACCCTCCTCCCATTTCCACCCATAACCCTCCCCATTTGGCACCCATAACCCTCCCCATTTGGCACTCATAGCCCTCCTCTTTTGGCACCCATAACCCTCCCCCTTTTCCCCACCTCAACCCTTCCCATTTTTCACACCCTTAGCCATACCCCCCTTTTCCCACCCATAACCCTCCCCCATTTTTCAACTCTTAACCCTCCTCCTTTTTCCCACGCTTAACCCTCTCCTCTTTTCCCATCTTTAACCCTCTCCTCTTTCCTCAACCTTAACCCCCATTTTGCCACCCTTAACCCTCCCCTTTTCCCACCAATAACCCTCTCTCCATTTTTGCACCCTTAACCCTCCCCCTTTTCCCTCCCTTAACCCTCCTCCCATTTCCAGCCATAACCCCCCTTTTCACACCCTTCCCTTTTCCCCACCCTTAACCATACCCCCTTTTCTCCACCCATAAACCTCCCATTTCCCCCTCAACCCTGCCCCTTTTCCCACCTCCCATAACCCTCACCCTTTTTCCATCCATAAACCCCTCCGTTTCCCACCCTTAACCCTCCCCTTTTCCCCTCCATTAATCCTGCGACTTTTTTCCCACCCTTAACTATAACCCCTTTTCCCCACCCATAACCCTTCCCATTTCCCCTCACCCTCAACCCTCCCCCTTTTCCCACCCTTAACCCTCCACCTTTCCCCACCCATAACCCTCCCCCCATTTTCGCACCCATATCCCTCTCCCATTTTCCCACCCTTAACTCTCCCCCTTTTCCCCACCTTTAACCCTGCCCCTTTTTCCCAACCTCAACCTTTCTCCTTTTACCCACCCTTAACCCCCTCCCCTTTTCCCCACCCAAAACCCTTCCCCTTTTTCCCATACTTAAGTGTTCTTAAATAGAAATTTTGGTAAAAATTCATATTACTTTAATTTTGGATCACGAAAAGAGCAAATTAATTTCGCGCCCCTACGTCTCAAATGTAGCTCCCTTAAAGATCATCTCTATCAAAAAATATTATTGATTCAGGTCTGTGTACATGTGGAAAAATAGAAACTACTGCTCATTACCCGCTGCAATGTCCAAATTATATATTTATTAGGAACGAAACTATACAAACTCTAAGTACTATCGATGTACAGTCTTTAATATTTGGTAACAGCATAAAAAATTAAATGAAAACAGATTGGTATTTGAAACTGTGTCAAAGTACATTGCCAGAACAAAACGATTTGATTGAACATAAATACGGTAAGGAATTGACCAGACTGCACATGAACTATATATACATAGTGGGTTGTAGACCGTAAGGATATTCTAATACATATTCGTCCTCTGCAGAGGATATAATATAGCATAGTATTTGCCGGTGTGCAGCGAGGCATAATAACCAACTCAATTCAAAATGGTCAAAAACTGACACCATCATGTGATCTGTAGTGGTATATATACTGCGACAAAGCCAGGCGTGCATTCAACATCGTAGCTGCTATGTTAAGCTACGTAGAAAAATCCTATTGAACGGAAAGCTAGCCTAACCGCCACGTAGCTCTAGCTAACTTAAAAAAATTATGCTAGCTTTTGAATCCAAGATGGCGGCAAAAACTAAATTTAATTTCATAAGGCAAAAATAGTGGCATTGCAGGAAGTGGCGACGCTTTTAATACGGAGGATAATTTATTAAGGTCACTAGACAAATACGATTAGCTAAAATGTTCCAAGAAATTATTCTATATGATTGGCGCCATATTTGCTAGCACTGCTACGTAGCTAATCGTTCAATAACGTCATGGCTATTTTACCTAGCAGCTAGGCTAGCTGCTACTATATTGAACGCAACCCAGTACTCGTCATTGGTTTTTTTCCGAGCAGCGAGGTGTAATAGCTCGGTAAATCATTTACCTGAGACCTTTTTTTATATCTGAGACGTTGTCCAGAATCAATAAATATTTTATTTTATACTGAGAACGACGTTCCAGTTTATTGAAAAACCTTACGGTTATTTATCAGGACGTTGTCCGATTGTTTACCTGTAATTACAGGTGTCTTTTTTGTGTAGTCACTAATATGGCGGATGATAATGACGGCGTGTTGTCGCTTTCACAAAACCAAACATACCTTCCCGGTCTTTCAAACTTCATAATTTCGCAACAATATCCGGCCGAAATAGCGGAAAGGAGGAAAAGGTTATTTCCTAAACTTAAAGAATTTCAGAGAATGGGTAAACGTGCTACAATAGTATATGACAGACTGATTGTTGACGGCAGACCTTATGAAACAACTGCCCGTAATGAGCCTCCACCAATACACACTCGAGATCGTCACTCGAACCGTTAGTACAACGCATCAGACAATAACAATGGAAATGTAAACAAACTAAACATTACTCACCTGAATGTATGTGGTATAAGATCGAAATTATTGAACCCTGACTTTGTTTCATTAATAAACATGTATGATATATTATTGTTTACTGAAACAAAAACTGATAAATTTGATGTCCTAAAATTACCAAATGATTATAGCTATTTTTCTAAGAGTAGAAAGAAGTTTTCCAAAAAATCAGGTGTAATTGTAATTGTTTTCAAGAAAGTATTATCAAAATTTTTAAAATTCATAAATTCAGATTCTGAATACATTCAATGGATAGATATTTCAAAAGAATATTCAACGTTAAATGAAAATGTTCTATTAGGCTGTACTTATATTTCACCCGAATATACCAAATACTCTTCTGAAGAGGCATTTATAGAAATAGAAGAAGAAATCATTTTATTTTCACAAAATACTAAAAATATTTCAATTATTGGTGATTTTAATTCAAGAACCTCCAAATTGAATGACTATATTGTTGACGACTTAGAATTACTTGATATATTAGATGTTGTAGATGATACAGA
>MJUT01039522.1:155737-169106 GCA_002080005.1 Gigantidas platifrons
AAACATGCTGTTACCCTTACAAAAATTTAACAATAAATTGCCGTATCTATTTTTAGAGTTATCCATGTTATACCTATTGAGTGGCATTTTAAGGTCATCTAGTGTACTAGTGAAATTTTCAATAAAATCTGAGATATCATTGTCGACATGCCTGTTTTCATCAATTACTACAAAGTCGGCGTCCGTCGACGTTCTAGAATTGAAATCACCAATGAGACAGATGTAATTTGATTTGGTTGAAAAAGATAGGAATTCCTGCTCAAGTTCATCGAAAGCATTCTCAGATGAGTACCTTGTGTACTCAGGTGGTATATACACAACACCAAAATATACATGTTTGTCAGTTTTAAAAAGCTGCTTGTTACATTCAAACCACATCACGTATTTGCTTTCAGTATCAATCATTTTTACATAGTTTTCTAAAGACTCCTTATACCCAACTATAATACCGCCTGATCGTTTCTTTGCGATTTTTTTCCTGTTTTTCATTTTGAACTTATAACCTGGAAAATCTATCTGATCGATGTCGTCTGTTTTTGTTTCAACAAAACAGACAATGTCATAGCTTTCTATTAAATTTCTGAATTCAGGGTATTGTAACCTCGTTTTGATCCCACAACAGTTTAAACATAGAACACGCAAAAGGTTTGGAGTAGTATTTACAAAACCATTTGCCATATTATTTTTAAAATGGTCATTCGCATCTTCAAAATTAAAATCTATTGACTTATCATTTTCATTCATATTTACAACATTCGGCGTATCGGTGATAACATTAAATGACTCGTTCAGGTTTACAACTAGATGATCAAAATGCCCCTCATGTTTATAATTATTACTATTATTACCGTTGTATGAGTGTAAATGCATATCTAAATCTTTGTTGGGGTTTACAATAGGACACAAAGGGATACCTTTTACGGTATTTTCTTTTTCACATATGTGGTGTTGAATAATATTTTCCATATAAAACATTTCTCTTTTTACTAAGACAAAATGGTCGCTTCCACATATACATGGTTTGCATGTACACTCATTACAAGGGCTTACATAATTATTACAATTTGTTGAATTAAATACATGACATGGATCACTAAAGTTACTCAAAATGTTGCTTTCATCGTTCACATCACTCATTACATTAGCTCCATGGCTGTCCTAACTGTGGGTTTCTGTAATGGGTGGGATCACCGGAGAGGAATCGGAGAGGTGTTGACGCTTGAACGGTCTTTCTGCTTGTTTTGGTGTTCTTAACAGTGNATCTCGATACCCATAAAGTCTGACCTCAGGAGTGTTATTTTCAGAGGTGTTGGGTATATATTGTGTGCCATTAATGAACAGTTTGTCTCGCACTAAAATTGCGTTTTTACCTTGCCTCTTTGCATCCTTCATAACTGGATACAGCTTCCTGCGATTATCCTCAATGGACTTCGGAAACTGTTCGTGGATGCCATACGGTGTATTTTTTAGCCAGGAAGTAAGGTTCGAAAATCAGTTTTATATCATATGTGTCCTGAAGGGTAACATGTAGTCACTCCATAAATACCATCAAAAGTGCAAATGGGTCATTCTATTTTTAGATGTAGTCATTTCGTTTTTTAGAACAAATTCAACTACCAGAGTAAGCATATTCAAGTGTAAAATTGCTCTCTTTGAATACCATTGTATTGTCGATTGAAGGGACAAATAATGTAGTTTTTATGCTTTAGAGGCAACTGTGACATCTTAACAACTTTTTAAAGTCAATTTAATCATTAAAGCATACAAGTTTGCATCGTGCCAACTTTCCAAATAAGGAGAGGTAAAAAGGGAATGATCTAGTATGGTGTTCCAAAAAGTTAATAACTTGCAAGGTAACGCCTACAAGTACACGTGGACAATTTTGAAGCTATTTAAGCGTTTGTTGTCTATTAACTGTCGTAAGTCGTCAGATTTTCACAGCGTAGATAAAACTCTGTGGTACACATGTTAAATAAAATTACAATGTAAAAACCTGACTGAAATTGGGTATATGAAAATAATTGGCAGATAATGCTAGCTTCTGTCACTGTTACTTAATGCCTCGATATAGCTGACATACTGCTCAAGTTAGCGTTAAACATCAATCAATCAATCAATCAATCAACCATCACTGTTTTCATTTACGTTTATCCGACTGTTCCTTATAACTGATATATTACCTTTGTCTCTTAAAGATTGAAATAATGCAAACAAGAAAATCCCACACTGTCCAACAGTTCTAAAATCCCACACTGTCCAACAGTTCTAAAATCCCACACTGTCCAACAGTTCTAAAATCCCACACTGTTCAACAGTTCTAAAATCTCACACTGTCCAACAGTTCTAAAATCCCACACTGTCCAACAGTTCTAAAATCCCACACTGTCCAACAGTTCTAAAATCCCACACTGTTCAACAGTTCTAAAATCCCACACTGTCCAACAGTTCTAAAATCCCACACTGTCCAACAGTTCTAAAATCCCACACTGTCCAACAGTTCTAAAATCCCACACTGTCTTAACAGTTCTAAAATCCCACACTGTCCAACAGTTCTAAAATCCCACACTGTCCAACAGTTCTAAAATCCCACACTGTCCAACAGTTCTAAAATCGAAATAGAACAATCGTAAAAATAGACAAAACCGATACCGCTCATATTTCAAGTTGTGTTATTTATAGGGGTCACACTTATATAAGTCGCACATTTTCTTATTGCCACAACTACAAATTCTTCTATAATAACTTTTATATAAATGTTCTATTATAATCTTTATCTAAACAGGTAAGGAGCACAATAAAGACAAGTGAATGTTTTGTGTGTTTATTCAAATCTAATAATAAATGTGTCACTAATAACTACACAGTATATGACTAGATGTGGGTTTTGTCCTGAGGAAGATACTATGTATTCAAATCTAATAATAAATGTGTGTCACTAATAACTACACAGTATATGACTAGATGTGGGTTTTGTCCTGAGGAAGATACTATGTATTCAAATCTAATAATAAATGTGTGTCACTAATAACTACACAGTATATGACTAGATGTGGGTTTTGTCCTGAGGAAGATACTATGTATTCAAATATAATAATAAATGTGTGTCACTAATAACTACACAGTATATGACTAGATGTGGGTTTTGTCCTGAGGAGGATACTATGTATTCAAATCTAATAATAAATGTGTCACTAATAACTACACAGTATATGACTAGATGTGGGTTTTGTCCTGAGGAGGATACTATGAAACTATGCCGTGCCGGATTTAGGACAAATGAGGCCATGTACTAGTTAAGTTATGAGGCCTCTTACTTGGGTCCTGAGCAGAGACCCCCTTATAATTTGATGTCACTTAGCCACTGTCATGACTACCTGCTTTGTGGCAAACTCCCATAGACTATCAACTCTATCATTATATCTGGAATCGCTCCGAAAAGAACGCTTTCAAATTTAAAATTGCACTACATAAGCAAAAATTCATCGTAAAAATTTGACCTATTTTAAGTATATATTATTGTAAGGATATGTCTATAATTAAGGGTAATAACAAAATTACCGAACTCCGAACAATCTTCCGAAGGGAAAGTCAAAACTCATAAGTATATAAACAGACAAAATCAGTCAACAACCGGAAAACTGGGAAAACTGTAATGATCTTGATTTGGTACAGGCATTTCCAAAGTAATGGTGGGTTGAATCAGATTTTAAGGCGCCAAACCTCCCGCTTTCATTATTATATTGCTATTATATCAAATACAAAAGCTGATATTACTAAGAATCTTATTTCTATTTAATATATTTTGCTTTTGTTTTATTTCAGGGCCCGTTTAAGTTTTTAGAACACTACAAGAATCCTTGTTTTTATCGTAATGTAACTTATTTAAACAGTACAGCCCTTAAGAATCCAGTTCTCTCCTTTCGATGTGTGCCGTATTTTTTCATTATTGGAATGCCAAAGAGTGGAACTACAGATATATGGCATGGATTGAGCAACCATCCGGGTGTTACGCTTCAACACGACAAGGAACCTATGTTTTTTAATAGAAGACGTTACCCTCAAGGTATGATGTCGGAATTAAATTATTACTTGTAGCTACAGATATAGTTATTGAAGGAGACAGAATCTAATGTACAAATGTCTGCCTATACGTGTATAAATTTACTACCATTCAAATAAAGTATATTTGACTTAGACATTTTTACTGACTACAATATCCATTGTATCAGTCTACCTACAATGACTACCACACATGTATCACGCTACATAGAATGACTACCACACATGTATCATGTTACATACAATGACAACACACATACATATGTATCACGTTACATCCAATGGCTACCACACATGTATCACGTTACATCCAATGACTACCACACATGTATCACGTTACATCCAATGACTACCACACAAGTATCACGTTATATACAATGACTACCACACATGAATTATGCTACATACAATGCCAAAGCACATACACATGTATCACGTTACATATAATGACTACCACACATGTATTATGCTACATACAATGACGACTACCACACATGCATTATGCTACATACAATGACAATACACATATACATGTATCAGTTACATACAATGACTTAGAAACATGTATCACGTTACATACAATGACTACCACACATGTATAATACTACATACAATGACAACACACATATACATATATCAAGTTACGTACAATGACTACCACACATATATCATGTTACATACAATGACTACCACACATGAATAATACTACATACAATGACAACACACGTACACATGTATCACGTTACCTACAATGACTACCACACATGTATCATGTTACATACAATGACAACACACATACATATGTATCACGTTACGTACAATGACTACCACACATGTATCATGTTACATACAATTACTACAATACATGTATTATGCTACATACAATGACAACACACATAAACATGTATCATGTTACATACAATGACTATCACACATGTATCACGTTACATACAATCACTACAAAACATGTATCACGTTACATACATTGACTACCACACATGTATCATATTACATACAATGACTATCACACATGTATCATATTACATACAATGACTATCACACATGTATCACGATACATACAATGACAACACACATACACATATCACGTTACATAGAATGATCACCACACATGTATCACGTTATATACAATGACAACACACATACAGCTGTATCATTTTACATACAATGACTACCACATATGTACTCTGCTACATACAATGACAACACACATACACATGTATCATGTTACATACAATGCCTACCACACATGCATCATGCTACATACAATGATCACTACACATGTATCATGTAACATACAATGACTACTACACATGTATCATGTTACATACAATGATTACCACACATGTATTATGCTACATACAATGACAACACACATACACATGTATCACGTTACATACAATGACTACCACACATGTATCACGTTACATACAATGACTACCACACATGTATCACTTTACATACAATGACAACACACATACACATGTATCATGTTACATACAATGATTACCACACATGTATTATGCTACATACAATGACAACACACATACACATGTAACATGTTACGTACAATGACCACCACACATGTATCATGTTACATACAATGACAACACCCATACACATGTATCACGTTACACACAATGACTACCACACATGTATCACTTTACATACAATGACAACACACGTACACATGTATCACGTTACATCAAATGACTACCACACATGTATCACGTTACATACAATGACAACACACGTACACATGTATCACGTTACATCCAATGACTACCACACATGTATCACGTTACGTACAATGACTACCACACATGTATCACGTTACGTACAATGACTACCACACATGTATCATGTTACATACAATGACAACACACATACACTTGTATCATGTTACGTACAATGACTACCACACATGTATCACGTTACATACAATGACAACACACGTACACATGTATCACGTTACATCCAATGACTACCACACATGTATCACGTTACGTACAATGACTACCACACATGTATCACGTTACGTACAATGACTACCACACATGTATCATGTTACATACAATGACAACACACATACACATGTATCACGTTATATACAATGACTACCACATATGTATTATGCTACATACAATGACAACACACATACACATGTATCATGTATCACGTTACATAAAATGATTGCCACACATGTATTATGCTACATACAATGACAACACACATGCACATCATGTATCAAGTTACATACAATGACTACCACACATGTATTATGCTACATACAATGACAACACACATACACATATATCAAGTTACGTACAATGACTACCACTCATGTATCACGTTACATACAATGACTACTACACAGGTATCAAGTTACGTACAATGACTACCACACATGTATCATGTTCCATTAAATGACTACCACTCATGTATCACGTTACATACAATGACTACACACATGTATTATGCTACATACAATGACAACACACATGTATTATGCTACATACAATGACAACACACATGTATTATGCTACATACAATGACAACACACGTGTATTATGCTACATACAATGACAACACACATGTATTATGCTACATACAATGACAACACACATGTATTATGCTACATACAATGACAACACACATACACATGTATCATGTTACGTACAATGACCACAACATATATGTATTATGTTACGCAAAATGACAAAAACTCATGTGTATCACGATAAGTACAAGGAATACCACATTATGTTACGCACAATGACAAAAACGCACGTGCATCACAATGCGTACAAAAACTATAACACAAATGTACAATTATTGTTTTAATTTAGTTGTACTGTAAAACATCAAACTCTGATGAGTTTTTGTGTAATATCTCAAATTGTCATATAGGTTTTTCACGTTTTGTTTTTTATATTTATCTAGATTCAGAAACCTTGTTTATTTACAGCTAATTGGACTATTGATAGATATTTGGATCATTTCCATGCTTCTTCACTCGTCATACAACGATCACCATCACCTGATATATGGACCCGTGACAAGTTATATTTTTACCAAGTTACAGGTTAGTAAATAGTCTGTTATCTTTTGAATATAAACTTTACTGACAATACAATGGCCAACAGGAAAATGACAAACAATGATTTGTACGAACCCCCAAAAAAACGGGAGTGACATCATGTGCCCTGGAAGAGTGTGTAGTTCCTGTTCCACCAGTGGAACCCGTCGAATTACTAAGAAAAGTTTGAAGATACCAGAGTGGTAATCAAAGGAGAGACAAAACAATGGCCAAAAGATACCAGAGTGGTAATCAAAGGAGAGACAAAACAATGGCCAAAAGAAAAAATACATGTACTAAATGATCGTCAATAATCTACAAAACACTACACAGAAAACTAAAGATCGAGCAACTCAAACTTCACTTAACACCGGGGGTGAACTCAGGTGCTCCGGAATGGTAGGCAGTTCCTGTTCCACATACGACACCGGTCGTGTTACTCTTTTTAAAATATTGGTGATAAGTCATGAATGAAGAAAGGACCGGATTGTGACTTAACTTTGACTTTGACAACAACTATAGACCTGCACTACTGATGAAATCAAATACAAAATGGCATATTTAGTATAATAAATTATTATGCGGAAAGAAAGTATTTCCATGTATATTTTTATGATACATGTATTCATCGAATGTTTCTTCGAATGTTATGCACGTTTTTGTCAATTCTAGGTGAAGGTACTGTTGACGTGTCACATGATAACAACAGATGGCGAGAGGTTCCGGGGAATGAAGGTTGTAATGAACCACGAATTTTGAATTCACACTACCTGTACCATCTGAATCCTAAAATGAAATTGATTTTTATGATGAGAAACCCTATAGACAGGTATTTTATGATGAGAAACCCTATAGACAGGTATTTTATGATGAGAAACCCTAAAGACAGGTATTTTATGATGAGAAACCCTATAGACAGGTATTTTGGGGCCCGTGGTGGTTGTGATCTTAACAGTAGTTGTTTTTACATATACTTGTGCACCACTAAAGTTGTGAGTTCGAATCCCGCTAATGGCAAGGTGTACTCGATACAATATTATGTGATAAAATCAGTCAGTGACTTTTGACAGGTCGGTGGTTTAACCGGGGAATCCAGTTTCCTCCAACAATAAAACTGACCGTCGCGATATAACTGTAATATTGTTGAAAGTGGCGTTAAACACCATTAATATATAACCACACTAATTCTTTTATTTTGTATTCTAATTTTACCTGCATATTCATCATTTAATTTATCTGTTTCATGTTTGCAGTTTTACATATTCTATGTACATGTATATTGTGATTTAGGTAGAATTTAGGTATTGAAAGTACATAGTTCAAGATTGATAATTCTCAATTGAATCAAGCACAACAATACAAACCACTCGACACCAAATTATAACACAGAAATGTCCATGCCATACGGCCAATTAATGGAGCTCAATTTGACTGATGTACGGACGTCAGAATACCAATGAACATGCATCACTACCAAGAACAGTTCTCATTTTAGATTCTAGTACTCGCTGAGTATCCGGTCCGGTCTTAAGCCAATTGCTCCCAATTGGGCCCCGCACTGAAGTTGTCTACTCTTGGTTGTTCAAGTACACACAACAACACACTGCAAGTTTTACAGAGAACGGCCATTGAGCACCGCACCACATAAGACCAACCCTGCTAAATATGCAACACATTTTACTTGTCACAAACTAGTATTATATTACAAAACTTTACTCCATAGAACTATGCCTACCCAAGTAAATGAGGATGTGACGTTCCGGATATTAAATTTGTCTTTATGTTCACATAAAGTTTTTAAATTTTTGATTTTGATCTTTGATCATTTCAAAGGCATGAGTGATGTATTGCTTATTAACACTAGACGTGCAACCGATGATTTCTTTATGCTTACATTTAAAGACATTTTTCGGTTAACATAAATCATTTTCAGTTCAACATCAAATAAAACGTATAGTCCTATGCTATGGTACCATGGGTTTTATGGTTCCGTGCTATTTCAGTAAATTTTCCTATCTTATTTTTAATTTCACTACATTACACTGACTTTAAATAAAATTTACTGTGCTGTGCTGTGCTGTACTGTACTGTATGTACATGTATCTTTGTACCATAGGATCCCCCGATATACTATGATTGCTGATTAACAATTTGACTGCTCTTTCCTACAACACAATGGTTTAGGTACATCAGACTATACTCTCCAAAAAAAGAAACGGAACATGTGAAAAAATATAATTTACTTCAAATTTTCAACATCATTTTAAATACAGAAATAAGCATTACATTACACTGAAATTTGGCACAGTGGTTGTTCAGACTATGCATTTCATTAAAATGTCAAAATTTATCACATTAAAGTCCATAGCTTTCAGATGACGTCACTTCAAAGTCAATATCTGTTGTGCCCACCATTAGTCTGTAACACAGCAAGGACACACCAGCAGCCCAAGATAGCTACATCCGGGTACTTCACCCGAGAAACCGGACCGTGACAGCAAGAGAAACAGCATCAAATGTTCCAGATCTCCGACGAATATCGGCACAGACAGCCAGAAACCGTCTCCGTGCAAACGGCTTGTACGTGCCAGACGTCCTTACTTTGGCGCAGTACTGAGACGTCGGCATCGACTTGCAAGGGTCCGATGGTGCAACAAATTAAAGGGATGGGACCTGCAAAACTGGAGGCGAGTCTGATTCAGTGATGAATCAAGATTCATGCTGCAGAAAAGAGAGGTTCGCAAGGAAATGTGTCCTTGAGGTCGATAATTTCGGCGGAAGAAGTGTGATGATCTGGGATGCCATATCCTACGCCGAAAAACTCAACTGGTGCACATCCATGGCAACCTTAACCCCGCTTGATACAGAGATGAGGTTTTGACACCACACATGCTGCCCGCAACGAACCTCCGTAGGAAAGTTTTTCAGTACGACAACGCTCGTCCGCACACAACTCGTGCTACTGTTGACTTTCTAGCCAACCAGAACGTAACAGTGCTCCCCTGGCCCTTTAAATGACTAGATTTGAACCCATTAGAACATTTGTGGATGACTTGTATCGACGCGTGCGCAGTCGTCAACCAGCGCCGCAAACTCTGCAAGAAATGCAGCAGGCTCTTGAGCAAGAATGGGGGCGACTTCCGCAAGACCGTATTCGTCGATTGATCGAGTCTATGCCGAGACTGGTCCGTGCTGTGTTACAAGCTAATGCTGGGCATAACAGATATTGACTTTGAAGTGACGTCATCTGAACGCTATGGACTTAAATGTGATAAATTGTTATATTTTGATAAACTTTAAAGTCTGAACAACCAGTGTGCCAAATTTAAGAGTAATGTAATGCTTATTTCTGCATTTAAAATGATGTTGAAAATTTGTAGTAAATTATATTTTTTCACATGTTGCGTTTCTTTTTTAGGAGAGTATATATATAATATTCAGGAGATATTGAATTTTCTTTTTAAACTAATTTTTACTTATCGTGAATAAATGTTGTTTTATAGAGTATTTTCAGATTATTTATATGAATCACAGTTTTTTGGTTATAACAAGACGGTGCAAGATTTCCATATAGCGGTTTTACAGTCAATGTCCAATCATTTTAACTGTCGGAAGTATTTTACTGAAAGAGGTTGTGCTTATAATTCTTCTTTAGAAACATTCAAGGTAATTTGATTCTATCAGAACATATATTGAGCTAAGCGTAGGTTGTGAATATAAATCCAACTACCATGGGATCGCGGCAACGAAAATCAGACAGGATAAAACAAGTTAATTTTAATGAATATCTAATAATAAAACTGTTTTTCTTCTGTGGATAAAACTACATCCTTATGTTTGTCAGTAACTTGCGTCAAGTCGGTGGTTTTCTTTGGATACTCCGGTTTCTTCCACCAATAAAACTTGCCACCATGATATAACTGAATTATGATTGAAAGTGGCATTAAACGCCAGAGTGCTTCTTGTTTGAAGAATGTACACACTTTGCAGGCAAATAAAAATCGTGCACCAGCACCTAATGACCAACAGTTTGTTAGGGGTATTTGTAGGTGGCCTGCAGCAAGGCAAAGTTTCCAGACCATATCCATCAACCATTCTCCTTGTTGCACTCAAAGTGGCACATACACACTAGAGCCCTTAGTTATTGACTGATTCTGTCTGTTTATTGATTTATGAGTTTTGACTTTCCCTTTATAAGATTGCTCGGTGTTCGATAATTTTGTTATTACCTATATTTAAGACATGCAACTGTAGATTTGACGGCCAACATTAGCCAATGTAAATACCGGTATGTGTTATGAAATTATTGCATTAGAATATATCGAAAATACAAATGAAATACTAGGGGCCCGGTTGGCTCAATGAGTTAGGTCGCTTGATCTAACAGCTCATACAATCCTATCACCAATACGGCGTGGGTTCGCGCCCAGCTTTGTAAATTACAAAAAAGGTTGCACCTGACTCGCAGCCGCAAATATTGCTGAAAGTGGCGTTAAACACCAAAAATCAAGTCAAATCAAATCAAATGAAATACTGCTCATGTGTATTAAACAACCATCAATATTACTGATTAAGATCTGTTCCTACCTATGCAATCAGAGAATATCACAACTAAAGTTGTGAGTTTGAATCCCGCTAATGACCAGGTGTACTCAATACAACATTATGTCATCAAGTTTGTCAGTGACATGAGGCATGTCAGTAGTTTTCTCAGGCTACTCCGGTTCCTCCATCAATAAACCTGGCCGCCACGGTATAACGGAAATCTTGTTGAAAGTGGCGTTAAACACCATAACCCCTTTTTTCGTGAATGAGAAATATGATTCATGTTGTTTCTTTGTAGGCTCGATTAAGAGTTGGGATGTATTATATATTTCTAGAAGATTGGTTTAGAGTCTTCCCAAAAGAACAAATTATGGTGATTCAATTTGAAGAGTTTGTAGCGAATAGACTTGGTTACTTGAAAAAAGTATTTCAGTTTTTAGAACTGAGTAAGTTTAGTCTCACAGTTTTTAATTTTCCTAAGTACAGTCACACCTACCCATGAGGTCACCTCTATTAAGCAGTAACCCGTATCAAAGGGTCACATTTTCTTGTTTTATCAGAGAAAATTTCATATGAATTGAACCTCTTATAAGAGTCACCTGTCTTATAAGGTCACTTTTTTGTCCCAAAGGTTTGACTGTACATCCAAAGCATTTTTTAGAAGACAATTTTTTATTAACCCTCTTGCACATACACTGTGACGTTGTAAAAATATATACATAAAAATAACAAGATGAACTGTGAGCTACTGCTCACTTATGATACCCCGCATATATGTTCAATGTGTATAAAAACCAACCAAGTTGGCAAACAGGAAGTAGGAATGTGACGGGTCCAAAAACGCTTCACACGATATGGGGTACCTATATGAAGCTTGATATCAGATTTCTGCCATCAATCGGTTGCTGAGACAAATGCGACGAAAAATATCTTGGGACGGACGGAAGGACGGACAGAGGTAAAACAGTATACCCCCTGCGGTGGAGCGGGTGGTATAACAATATTGGAAAACTAAATAATTGATAAATATTTGGAGCAAGTAAACAGGAGAGCCAACAATGACTAAAATTACATATGCCTGACTTTCGTTTTGATAAGGAACTGTAACTTTTCAAACATAAATATATCTACTAAAACCGTAGATGTATAATTTAGTGCACACAATGTATTTCTGGAGTAACCTTTATCATGTGTGTTTCTGGAGTAACCTTTATCAGGTGTGTTTCTGGAGTAACCTTTATCATGTGTGTTTCTGGAGTAACCTTTATCAGGTACGCTCATAAATACATCATACTATGTCATTGAATTACCCAAAACGCCATGTTTTTCTGGGTCGAATTAGTATGTATATATAGGCTTTTTTTTATATTACAGGACCATTAACGGTAAATGAAGAGATGGATCAAGTGAAGAGAAAAATACCAAATACCCGTAGTAAAAAAGACAGAAAGATTGGTGACATGTTATACAAAACTAGAAGACTATTGTCCCAATTTTATTCTCCATTTAATATACGATTGTCTAAATTACTAAATGATGACAAATATTTGTGGTTAAGTTAACCTTAACTAAAAATAGACGTTTTGGGATTAAATTTAATAATAATATTACGTTTTAAGGAGATGAGAAATATTTTAGGATATGGGGAAAAATATACTTTTGGTTAAC
>MJUT01039522.1:209464-222621 GCA_002080005.1 Gigantidas platifrons
ATTATCCTGATTCACAGGTAGACATGTCACACCATTCTGACACATTATCCTGATTCACAGGTAGACATGTCACACCATTCTGACACATTATCCTGATTTACAGGTAGACATGTCATACCATTCTGACACATTATCCTGATTCACAGGTAGACATGTCATACCATTCTGACACATTATCCTGATTTACAGATAGACATGTCACACCATTCTGACACATTATCCTGATTCATAGGTAGACATGTCACACCATTCTGACACATTATCCTGATTCACATGTAGACATGTCACACCATTCTGACACATTATCCTAATTCCGAGCCAACCAATTTTATCAATTTTATAAAACTAAGGTTCTCGTCTTTCTGGCTAACGTGACCTTACCCGATTTTGGTTACCCTGTTTAGGCCCTTTATTTGTATTGCTCTCAAAACTTTAAATTATTTGCTTTTCCAATCTTTCGATTCTGAGCATACATGATGAAGGCTATTCCAGAAACATGTTGCACACACTAAATTTGATATCTACGTTTTTTTTAAATTACAATATTTAGTTTGACTCTGGTGAGGCACAAATCCACGACCTATCATACTATAGACGAACATGCTAACCATAACACAACCAATGCATTTTTATGTCCCCGCCATTAAGTGGCCAGGACATATAGTGTTACCCATATCCGTCATTCCGTAATTCCGAAATAAAACAGTTGTCACCACTTTTTTTCGCTATGCTTTGAGATATTGACTTGATATTTGGTATGTGGGTGTATAATGATAAGTTACAGATCAAGTTTACGTTTCATTCCGGTCCAATGATTTTGGCCGAGTTATGGCCCTTGGACTTTGAACTTTGGCCAAATATTTAGTTGTCACCACCTTTTTTCGCTATACTTGGAGATATCGACTTGTTTTTGGTATGTGAGTGTATAGTGATGAGTTACCGATCAAGTTTGAATTTCGTTCCGATTGAATGATTTTGGGCCAAGTTATGCACCTTGGACTTTTAACTTTGGCCAAATATTTAGTTGTTACCACTATATTTCACTATTCTTTGAGATCTGACTTGATTTTTGGTATTTGGAATTACAATGATGAGTTACAGATCAAGTTTAGCTTTTGTTCCCACTGAATAATTTTTGCCAAATTACTGTCCTAGGAATTTAGTAGTTCAGCATTTCAAAACAAATGACCTACAACAGTGTGTGACCAACCCCACCACAATCTACAGATCAACATTGGACCTTGTTTTCACTGGAGGACATTTGTCATCAATAATTTACAATTGTTGTTATTACTCAGACCACATGACACTTTTAATTCAAAATAAAATTCAGTGACTATTAAAAGGTAATGTTTTAAAGGTATAGGACTTATTTCCCCTGATACACCAATGTATCATCAATGATGTCACACTGTATACAATGAAGTAGAAACGTGGGTAATAAAAAAGTGTTAAGAATGATACAACTTTGGAACATTATTCCTATGTTACTTCACAATGGAGACGAAAGGGGTCTCTGAGGGAAAAAAAGGGGAAACTCCTTATAAAGTGCCCCTCACCTTCATTTTCTAGCTGTATGGACCAAGATGAACCCATTTTTATGTTCTAAATATTTAGCGAAAAAAGGGGAAACTGAATATCGGGGGAAATTAGAGTTGTGTCAGATGTAAATGAAGAACAATGCATGTAACATACCATTTTAATTAAGATTGGTGTTTAAAAAGAAAAAAAGATTGGTATTCTTACCTTGCTGACCACAAGTTTTTCACACTTTTTAATCCATCTTTTATCTCTACGCTTATCATCATTAAAATCGTCCTAAAAACAAGAAGACATAATAACAGTAGAATTTAAGAATAAATTAAACAAATATTTACAATATGTACTATAATCTGGAGGCATGCAGTTCCTTGTAGTTGTAATAATGAAGATCCAATCACCATATGATTGCTCAAACAGAGGCTCAATGGGGGGGAAAGTAAGCAGAAACATTTCTGAATAGAAAAAAACAAACAAACTGAAAATCAATGAAAAATAACTGAATACACCCGCACCCTTTTTTAAAAGGTCCATTTTTGACCTGACCTGACAATTTCCTGTAACTTTTGGGGGGAAAAATTTATCAAAGGATACTGAAATCATCTCTGTGATATGTAACGGGTTGAGAGATCTCGAGGAAACACATTACAGATCACATGTAATTGACCCTATGTCATGAACATTTAATGATATAATAAATATGAACTTTTTCTATAGATTGTATTACTCGTGGCAGACAAAGCAATTTAGTTTTAAATTATAATTCTTACGTAGTCTCCAAAGTGCCATTTTCACTGGACGATAAAAGTAATGACATGTAGTCATTCACATGTGACCCGTAATGGAAGTTTTTTTCCAGATCTTATATATCAGTAGCGGAAGTAAGTGAGAGATATGATTTTAATCACATTGACCTATATAATGACTGAAAACAAATCATTTACCATCGCCATTCTCTCGGGATCACCGTCAGCACTCATGATCTCATCTATATCTGACTGACTAAGATTTAGGATGTTTTTGGCTAAGCTTTGTGCTTTCTGTAATGAGGAGTTGACTTTTGCTTCCCTACTAACATCTCTTTCCCTCTGATTCAATGCTTCACGGACTTCAGATCTCGTTCTACTGGTTTTCTTTACCACTTCATGTCCCAGAGACTGAAAAAGTCATCAGACAATACATATAGACAAAAAAGTCCTGAAAAAATGTTCTATGCTTCATGCAAATCTTGGAAATGTGTCTTAATTTGAAATAAAGGAAAAATTACTCCTAAGGTGTTCCCTTAGCTCAAACAGCAGGTGAAATAAGGAATAAATGACTCCTAATGTGTAACTTCAGCTCAACTGGTGGGTGAAATATGGAAAAGAATGATCACAATGTATAAACTCAGCTCAACTGGTTGTGGACAAAAATATTACATTGAAATTGCCCATGTCCATCTTTACAATAGGGTATCATACATGGATCACATGGTAAAATAAAAACATAACAATATTTTCAGTATCATACATGGATCACATGGTCAAATAAAAACATAACAATATTTTCAGAGATAATTCATCAAAAGTATGAATATTCAAAGATTAAAAATATTATTCTTTGGATTCATTTGTTTTGGTTGGTACTCATTTTCATGTTTTCATACATGTATTTTATTATGTATTTCCCATTCTGATTTTGATGTTGGATTTACAACTACATATGCCATCAGTGTCTATCTTCACTCATGTTATGAGTTTGAATCCAGCTCATGGAGAGGTGTACTCAATACAATATTATTTGATAAGACTGTAATTGATACACAGATTACAGGATAAATCTAAGCACAATAATACTGATTGCAAGTCTTGAATGGTGCATCTAGATTATTGTGGAAATATTTCAGTCCCATACCTTTATAAATTGCTGATAATTCTGTATTTGTCGGTAGGCATTAGTAAGCTTATCCTGGGCTGCTTCTATGGCTATCTCACTCTGAGTAGCTAACCCTCTCAGTTGTTGCTGGGCTGTGCTTTCAAGCTCACCAACAGCTGATTCTAGTTCCATCTTCTTGTTTTGTGTGTCCATCAGCTGTTTTGTCTGAAATATATCAACTTGATCAGGATGTTGAAATTTGTGACTGAATCATGATATACATCAGTAAAAATTAAACAATACCAAGCAATGTGAGATTATAATGTATATATACAGTAAAATCTGTCCATGCAGTCACCCCTATTACGCAGTCACCTGTATTAAAAGGTCACCCTTTTCTTGTGAAATGAACCTCTTTTAAGAGAACACCTGTCTTATAAGACCACATTTGCTTTGTCCCAAATGTGACCTCTTAATACAGGTTTGACTGTATATATATATGGTAAAACTGTTGGTGATAGTTGTCTCTATGTCTGACAATTAGGGTTATAGTGTTTAATGCCACTTTTAACAATATTTCAGTTATATCGTGGTGGCAAGTTTTATTGGTGGAGGAAACTGGAGTACCAGAATTCTGTAAAAATGAAACTTTTAAATAAAGTCCCCATGTAGAAAATATTTGTAAATTCAACCTATATAAACAGAACACCTTTCTACTACAAACATAAAAGCTGGTCCCAAAGAAGTTCAACTTTGACAGGTTTCACTTAATATTAGAAATTCTTTAAGCTATTAACCAGTACCTTTTTATCCAATTCATTTGTAACTTTAAGGAATCTTTCTTCATAATCCCTCTTTTCTCTAGTTACAGCACTTAATCTTTTCTTCAGCGATTCAACCTGAAATTAAACAACCAATCAATCATTCAATGAAATTAAAATTGTATATATTTACCTTACAAATGTCATCCATTTCACTTTGTTTAAATATATAATCAAATATGTCTATACAGAGTAATGCTATCTACTTCTTGCACAATAAGTAAAAATATGTAAACCCAGAATATAAATATTTTAATATTTTGATGGCCTAAGAATTCCAATTACAACATTTAAATTCAAACTTGCCAAAGCCTATATGTTAGACAATCATCTATAGTGAATCACGGTAAAAAGATGTACATTCCTTATACAAATCAATATGACAGATTCTGACAATCCAGATTGACAGATCTTGTACAGTAATCTTCCTCCTATAATGCTGCTTCAACAAATAACAATCCCCTTTATCAGCTGGCCACATTTTTTCAGTGGTACTGAGAGATTATTAAATTAAATAAACAGCTGCGCCAAGAGCGCATGATACGCCCATCGTCAACATTCATCCAATATTTGTAAAGACTTTCTTTCCCATAACTCTGGAATTAAAAATTGAAATTTCACTAATAAGTATACAGACCATAAGACTATCAATTCCAATAACTATGCAAAGTTTGAAGTGAATTGGCCAAGGGGTTCTCAATTTACAGCGCGACATACGAAAAATCGCCTACAATTTGATAAATAAAGTCCCATAACTCTGGAATGAAAAATTGAAATTTCACCATAAAGCATACAGACCATCAATTCCAATAACTCTGTGAAATTTGAAGTGAATTGGCCAAGGGGTTCTTAAGTTAGAGCGTGACATGTGAAACGGACGGACGGACGGACGGACAGTCGAACATTGGTATACCATAATACGTCCCGTCTTAAAGACGGGCGTATGAAAATAACAAGATGAACTGTGAGCTAATGCTCACTTATGATACCCTCGCAAATATGTTCAATGTGTATAAAAACCAACTAAGTCGGCAAACAGGAAGTAGGAATCTGACGGGTCCAAAAACACTTCCCACAAAATGGCATACCTATATGAAGCTTGTGACCAAATATCAGATTTCTGCCATCAATAGTTTCTGAGAAAAATGAGATGAAAAATACCTTGGACGGATGGAAGGACAGATGGAAGGACGGACAGAGGTAAAACAATTTACCCCCTCCGGTGGAGCGGGGGTATAATTATTAAACTGTCCCTTTCAAGAAAGGCTACTCCTTTTATAAGGCCATATTTTCATTCCAGAAGGTGTGGTCTTATATCAGGGGAACTACCATACTTTGCATAGATATCTCACCTGTGTTTTATTCTTATCTATAGCATCTTGTTGTAATTTAATTTTGGTTTCTAATTCTTCCTGTAAATAATAAAAATATAAATGTGGTTACAATAAAATAAACACAAATAACTTTTATTTATGGTTTTGTGTAGCCATATAAAATGGTTAGGGTTAGGTTTATGGTGTTTAACGCCACTTTCAACAAAATTTCAGTTATATCGTGGCGGTCAGTTTTATTGATGGAGCTTCGGGAGAAAACCATTGACCTGTTGCAAGGCACTGACAAACTTGATCACATAATGTTGTATCGAGTACACCTTGCCAGGAGTGGGATTCGAACTCACAACTTCAGTGGTGATATGTACTGATTGCGCAGATACTTGTAAATCCAATTACCATGACAACCCCATTTTTATTTATGATTTTGTGTTCTTAAAGTGTCATCATATAACAGAAACATTATGATGACAGTTCTATTTATAATATTAAGATTTACTTTGAGAAGAACCATACACTAACTTACTATTGTTAAAAAATATAACAGGTAGTGACTTGACATTCTACAATATCCACGAAACTTAAACAGGTCAAGTGTTAACTGAAAACAAAACTTCTGTTTACATATCAACTTCATAAAATAATCAAAGTGTCAAAGACACAACTGAATATGATTTAATACCATATAAAACAAAATATTGAACCATCCAATGAACATTTATCCCAAGTTTTGTTCCAATTGACCTAACGGTTTTGTAGAAGAATTTTGAAATATGAACGCTTATGGAGTAAGGACAATAGCTCACTTGACCTTTTGTGTCAGGTGAGCTAAAAAAGTGTCTGAAGATGTATAATCTTCCTCTGAATAGTAAATCTTATATTAATTATATAAATGGTAGTAAAGAGTACTAACCACAGCATTAGCGTCTGTTTTGGCACTGGATTGTACTTGTTTCAACTTTGACCTCTGTTCTTCTAATAATGTTCTTTTCTGGTTTGTATCTCTTTCCAAACGATTAACTCTAAAATCAAATAAAAAATTTCATTTCCAATAATAGTTACATATAAAAACAAGATGTGGCACACTACGTCGTGCTAAGAATACCCCCACCCATTCATTTGTAAGTCGCACGGTAAACAGGAAGTAGATGTGCGGTAAACCTGGAAAGGGGAGACACGATACAAGTCACCATGCCAAAGCCATATATCAAATATAAAATCATTTCTTCCAGTAGAAGCTGAGATATCTTTTACAAAAGTTTTCATTACGGCAAACATGAAAAATTCTAAGTCGCACTGTAAACAGGAAGTAGATGTGCGGTAAACCTGGAATGGGGAGACACGGTACAAGTCACCATGCCAAAGCCATATATCAAATATAAAATCATTTCTTCCGGTAGAAGCTGAGATATCTGTTACGAAAGTGTGAACGGACGGACAAACGGACAGACAGACAGACAAGGTGATCGCAATATAGCCCCCTCTCTACGAGTGGGGGTACAAAAATGATTTTAGTTTTAGAAATATATTTTCTCATGAACAGAGGCAAAAGTGTACTTCAACATTGAATGGGATTTAGGGTTATGGTGTTTCAACAATATTTCAGTTATATCATGGTAGTTTCAGTTTTATTGGTGGAAGAAACCCGGCATGCACAGAGAAAACCACCAACCTATCGCAAATCACTGACAAACTTTATCACATAATGTTGCCTCGAGTACATCTCGCCTGAGCGGGATTAGAACTCACAATTTCAGTGGTGATAGGCACTGATTGCACAGGTAGTTGTAAATGCAACAACTATACGATCAAGACCACGACGGTCCCCTTTAAACATGGAATATTTACCATACTGTAATCTGTTCATTATAATATTCATCCCTTTCTTCGCAAAATAATTTGACCAAGACAAGAGGAGAAATGAGATTGATAACAAAAACTTGTATTACAATCAGTTATTAAATTGACAGTGGAAGATGTGTGTATTATACATCAATGTGTACTATACACAACCAAATACGGCAAATTATAGAGCCTAAAAATTATCATTATTGTAATATGGTAATTTTTCACTGTTTACTAAACCTAATCAGACCAGACTATTATACCAATCCATAATATCTAACAATTAATTAATTATCTCCTTACAAGAGGCTGTGTCTTTTACAAAGCCATTTATCATTGCAATAAAGTTTGCTGTACAAATTTTTGAAGCTACAAACATACCTATCTTGTAGATTACGATTTTGTTCCTGAAGCATGTCATTATCCTGTTTCATTTGTCTCATCTGTGATGACTGCCGACATATTTCATTAGATGATGACTGAAAATAATTCAAATACAACAAGATTTAAAATTCTGACCATATGAACTTTAGATTGTCCAGTGAAAATCATAATGGTAAATTAATACAGAGAAACAAACCTGTTTAAACTTGAACCCTGAATAAATCAAAATCTGGTATAAACCAAACATTGAATTAATTCCCAATTTATGAAATCTTTGTTAATTTAACCTGTATAAACCAAACACCTGCCTATTGCGAACACAAAAGTTGGAACCAGTGAGGTTTTGTTTAAACAGGTTTTATTGTATCTTAACAGCATGTTCAGCTATAGGCAGGAAAATCGATTCACAAAAGTTCACCTGGATGTAAGGGTAGATAAAGTAATGCTTGAAGTTAATAAGTATTATAAAAGTGTATTAACATCCACAATTATTTATATATTTTGAACAGATTTATAAAAAGTATAACACACACAATTTATAATTTATTGCTTACTTATTTTGTAGATAATACATTTTTATTTTCATCATGTTTGTAGTTCTTTTTATGGTGGAAGTAAAAAATTTGTCCATTCAATGAAGTATGTTTGTGTTAAAAAATAAACAGCATTCATTCTTTTCAATGTTATTAACATCCAGTAATAATTTAATTTGATGTGAATACTGCAATCCAATTGGCTGATCCGCCTGGAGCAACATTGGTTATACTCGATAACCTGGGTTGGTATTGTGACGTCACCAACGTGTTCATCCGCTAACGACAAATTCAAATAGTCACATGAAATAATCGCAATTAAAATCGAGGAATCATTAAATTTTGTTGTAAAAATTAAATTATAAGGAATATTTGAAATTGTTGAACAGGTTATACTTGCATAACCTGGTTTGGGTCAGTTTACACTTTTCATAAACCGCTTCACAATTTATTAAGCGTAAACTGACCCAAACCAGGTTATATCGTATAACCTTTTCAACAATTTCAAATATTCCTTAAATAATATATTGTGTTAGGGTTATGGTGTTTAATGCCACTTTCAACAATATTTCAGATATATCATAGCAGTCAGTGTTATTGGTGGAGGAAACCAGAGTACCCGGGGAAAACCACCAACCTGTCGCAAGTCACTGACGAACTTTATCACATAATGTTGTATCGAGTACACCAGACCATGTATAATATATTGGTGGAATGTACTTATTGCATGTGTACAGATAAAAAGTTTACGTACCTTCAGTCTAGTTTCTAACAACTTCCAGTCTTGTTCTGTATGTTTCTCTCCACTTGTTTCTTTAGAAGCTAGTAGAACTTCAAGTTGTCCTTTCTCTTGGTGGAGCTTCTCTACATCTGTTGTTAGTTTCTACAAATAATTTTTGTAATTAACAAACAAATCATTTATAAATTCAAATCAAAACCTGATTTAATGCAAAATAATTTAATTTGATTTGAATATTTCAATCTGATTGGTTAATTCGCCTGGAGAAAATTTGGTTATACTCGATAACCTGGGTTGGTATTGTGATGTCACCAACATGTTCATCCGCCAACGACAAATTCAAATAGTCACATGAAATAATCGTAATTAAAATCGAGGAATCATTAAACTTTGTTGTAAAAATTAAATTATAAGGAATATTTTAAATTGTTGAACAGGTTATACTTGCATAACCTGGTTTGGGTCAGTTTACACTTTTCATAAACCGCTTCGCAATTTATTAAGCGTAAACTGACCCAAACCAGGTTATATCGTATAACCTGTTCAACAATTTCAAATATTCCTTAAATGTTCGCTTACAAAGCCACAGTCACTAATAATATACAGGGATACCAGTCTACACCGGAATCCAATATAACCCAAACTTTAAATAAAGTCACCATGTAAGAAAGCTTAGTTAAATTAACCTGAATATACTGAACACCTGTCTATTACAAACACATCAGCCAATCCCAAGGAGGTTCAGGTTAGACAGATTTTACTGTATCTCATGATGTTGGATGTTTGTTGGTATCAGGTCATAATATATAATCTGCTTAGTCAATTTAAGTGTGTATTAGCCTGTGACAGACTATATTATAATCCATTTATAAGTCATTGGTAGACTGTATTATCAGTTCAGCTATTTCTAAGCCGTTACTTGTCTGTAATCACAAGAGGTTACTCAAGGTAACATTGGGTACGATAGTGCCGCTTGAGTTTGAAACCTCCCCCTTTCATATATTCCCTTGAAGCATAAAAATCCTACCTGTATAGTCTGTTTAGCCATTTGTAAACGTTTATTAGCCTGTGAGAGATCTGACTGTAACTGACTACTTGTATCTTTATTATCTTCCAGGGATTTCTTAGCTGCTGACTTAGCTTCCTTTAATGTTGCTACCTACAAAATAAATAAGAAGAAACTATTTATTAGGTCTGTTTGTCTGGTATATATATCTATGTGTTCATTATATTATTGAAAGGTCATTTATTTACTTACCATTTCTTCATTATTACTGACATTGGGTCAGGTGTTCTAAAAAAAAAAACTCAAGAGCCATAACTCTTAATAGAGCAAAGCTAAAACGGAACTTGACCATTTCTTCATGATTGTTAAAAAGGTATTTAATGTAAGGAAACTTGGGCCATTGAAAGCAAACAGAATCTATATGGATGGAAACGTATAAAACCTTTTGTTCCCTTTTTTTTATACCTTGCTGCATTGTCTTAAAAAGGGTCTGAATATTTCGTAAAAAAAAAATTTTTAAACTATTTTATACAGACCTGTTGTTGTAGATGTAAGACTCTTTGTTTATACTGTTTCAGTTGTCTAAGTGCCTGATTGTTGTTATATTTACTCTGGTCGTTGCCCCTGGGAGACGGTGATGCCCTCATCCCTCTTACTGGAGATCCCATAGGAGAAGTAGCTGCCTCCCTTAAAACAACTGAAATTTAAAAAAAAGATGTCATATATTATAAAGAGCAATCTTGGTATTAGAATTTTAACCAAAAATATGGTAATACATTTAAATCATGGCCATCAGTTTTATTGGTGAAGGAAATTAAAACTTAGAGCAAATAACTGACACAGCCTTAAGTCACTGAAAAACTTTGTTACATAAAACTTGATAGAGTACATCTTACAATGAGCAGAAATCACACACACTGCATGGATAGATGTTAATCCAAACTATTAGGCAATCACGATGGACCTCATTTCTATATGAACAATCCAATTTGTTTTTATAAAATTTGCCTTAAAAAACATTATTCGATATAATGTTTGTCATTTAATTGTGGCATGTCAGTGGTTTTCTCCAGGCACTCCTGTTTCTTCTACCAATAAAACCACCATGATATAACTGAAATATTGTTGAAAGTGACATATAAACACTATAACCCATAACAAACACAAATGTTGGGATATATCAAAGTGCTTTGTCTGAAAACTAACATTTTCTGCAACTACCATTTCAACATTTTGCCAACTCCCACTATGATACTGTTATTTCTACCTGAGTATGATGTACTGGTCTTACCATTGTAATTGACATCTTACCTGTTCTCCCTGCATTGTTGCTACAACTTGGATATGGACCACCTGTTTTTCCATTCATCTTGCCATTTCTTTGATTTCTCAAACCAATCCTATTAATTCTATGTACAGGTCTACTGGATCGTTTTCCCTTCAAAAGAAATGTTCAGGTTATGCCATTTTATATATGTAAAAAAAAAATTGAAGGCTGTGAGTACATAGCTAGATATAGCAAATTATCCAAATGAATGTTGAAACAAGATCTGTGTTTCAATTTCATGAGATTTGAATGAACAGAATATAAAACTTGAAAACATTTTAATGGATTCTCATGTCTCTTCATAATGATGGTTATAGTTAGGGGTGTCTGATGCCATTTTTTTGTAGGGAACATTGAACATTCCTTCCAAGTTTGGTTCCAATTGGACCAGTGGTTTCAGAGAAGAAGATTAAACTGCAAAAGTTTATGGAAGATGACGCCGACAATGAGGACAGATGGCAGACGCCAAGTGATGGCAATACCTTACATGACCCTTTGGGTCAGGTGAGCTAAAAATCATAAAACTCATATCCAACAGCATCATGAAGTCATAACTTATTTTTGTTCCATTTTCTTTAATAAGTGCTGGTAACAAAAATTAAAAAAAAACTTCATATATCAATAAATACCTTATAACCAGAAGAACTGTCTTCATTCATAGACCTTGACATTGATACAATGTTCTGTCCTAATGTATCACTCTCAGTTTCTTCACTAAAATATAAAAATAAAATCTATGTTGACACTTTATAAAGTGTATGCAGGTACTGAAGAAATTATTTATCTTAAGTATTTTTTTAATGTAAAAACTTACTGAACAACAATAATTTTTGTTCTTTTAATCAATCAGTGAAAAGGATTTGTCAAACTCTAATATTTTTCAAAATTCTGTTAACGAAACAGAGTCAGTCTATATATATTTTAATGTATATAGTGAAGCAAAGCAAAATATTTTCTTCTTCATCAATAAAATGTTCACCCAAGGACTTTTTAATCTATATCATGATAAGTTAAATTGATGTGAATACTGCAATCTGATTGGCTGATCTGTCTGGAGCAACATTGGTTATACTTGATAACCTGGGTTGGTAGTGTGATGTTGCCAACGTATTAATTCGCCAACAACAAATCAAATAGTTCCATGAAATAATCATAAATAAAATCGAGGAATCATTAAATTTTGCTGTAAAAATTAAATTATAAGGAGTATGTTCAATTTTTGAAGAGGTTATACTTGTATACTTGTACTTGTATAACCTGGTTTGGAACAGGTTACACTTTTCATAAACTGCTTCACGTTTTATTAAGTGTAAACTACACCAAACCAGGTTATATCGTAAAACCTGTTCAAATATTGAACATATTCCTTCAATACATTTTCCATTCAATAGTATTTAAATAAAAATATTAAGTCAACTTCTTTCCAATTATTACTACATTTCTATGACATCTTAAAAGTAAATGTTCTTACTCTTCCACATCTTCTGATATTTCTTCCCATCCTTCATCTTCAAAGTTTCTAAATACTCTCTTCATTTTGTCTATACTTCTGTTCAAAGCTCTCTGATACTGTTAAATATATATAAGTAATAAATAGATAAAATTAGTATGAAAGATGTACCTTAACTTTTATAAACATGCTTGTATATTTTGAAATGTACATTGAAGAAAGTTAAATAAACATTTTAAATTAAATCTGATGTCATGTAAAGCAAATTCATAATAACAATTTATATAATATGTCTGAAATTATTATGATCATGGAATTTTTCACTTTT
>MJUT01039522.1:234727-265218 GCA_002080005.1 Gigantidas platifrons
GGCCCTGGCAGCCATGTTGGATTTCCGATCAGCACCAAAATAACAAATTTAGTAGAGGACCTCCCAATGAACATTTCTGCCAAATTTGGTCCAAATCAGTTCAGTGGTTTCATTTTAACTGTATTATACTAAAGTTTACTTTATGTCAATATTTAAATAGAGTTATCTCTTTCCACAGATTAAATTGGAGTTATCTTTCTTTCCACAGAAAACAGATTTAGAAGATCTTTGAAGGTATTTCCCATAGGGTCAAATGTTAAACTTTCTCCCCCAGTGACGGCCATTTTGGACTTCAGATCAGCACCAAAAACATAATTTTGGTAGAGGACCATCCAAGGAACATTTCTGCAAGAGATCATTTTTACTGACATTGTGGCTTCTGAGAAGAAGATCTTTACCATAGGGTCCAATGTTAAACTTCATCCTGCTGTGGCAGCCATCTTGGATTTTGGATATGCACCAAAAACATAACTTTGGTAGAGGACCACCCAAGGATCCTTCACACCATAAAACAATTCCATTGGCTGTGTAGTTTCTGACAAGAAGATCTTTGAAAATTGAGCCAATCAAAACACATTATTGGCCCTGCCCGCCATGTTGAATTCCTGATCGAAACAAAAAACATACATTTTATAGAGGACCTCCTGATACACATTCCTGCCAAGTTTGGTTCCATTTGGCTCAGTGGTTTCTGAGGAGAAGATTGAAATGTGAAAAGCTAACGACGGACGACGACGACGACGGACGCCAAGTGATGGCAATAGCTCACATGACCCTTTGGGTCAGGTGAGCTAAAAAATTGAATATTTTTTTTATTAATTGATTACAGGTAAATAAATTTCACACACAGTTACATTTAAATGTCCATCACAATACTGATTGGAAATGAAAAAATTTGCACGGGTTTTTCGTGCTGTAGAAGAACATTTCGTTTTTCGTTATTTTTGTCTCTGCATTCAACGCATCACGATTTTGATTTTAAAAAGATGTACGGAAGGTTTGTTTGAACACTGTACCCCTGAAAAAACACTTTTGTTTCATTGTTACCAAAATCAGAACAAGGCCACGCTTGTCGCAAGATGACCGAAATCGTGCAATTGGTATGCTGGAGGAAGGAACTGTTCAAACGGAAGTTGCTAGACATTTTGGTTGCCACCGCAATACCATAGGATCGTTATGGAGACGATACCAGCAATCTGGAAATGTTGGGGACCAACCCAGAACCGGGCGTCCACGTGTGACGTCACAAAGACAGGACAACCATATACGACTAGTTCACCTTCGGAATCGATTCCAAACATCAAGTTTGACGGCTCGAACAATCCCTGGCCTGTGGCGAATCAGCTCCAGAACAATCAGGAATAGACTCCGTAGGCATAACATCCGGCCGAGGCGTCCAGCAATCCGTCCTGTTCTCCTTCAAAGGCACCGTGTAGCAAGGCTTGCATGGGCCAGACACCATTTACGTTTTAGAATACGTGATTGGGCCGATGTTCTGTTCACAGATGAATCGCGGTTCCATTTGGACAGTAGTGACAGGCGTTGTAGAGTGTATCGACGTCCTGGAGAACGGTATTCTGACCCATGTGTGTTACAACGCCGAGCTTTTGGTGGAGGGAGTGTAATGGTATGGGGAGGCATGACAGCAAATGGCAGAACTCAGCTGCAGATCATCAATGGAAATCTCACTGTCGTCCGTTACCGTGATGAAATTCTGCAAACTCGTGTTATTCCGTTCGTTCAAAATCAGGCTCGCCCTATCACATTGCAGCAAGACAAAGCTAGGACACATGTCGCACGTGTCGCCTGTGACTTCTTACAGCAACAGAACGTCGAAGTGTTACCTTGGCCGGCCGTTTCCCCTGACATGTTGCCCATTGAACATTTATGGGACGAAATGGAACGTCGTTTATGCCATCTCCCTCACCCACCAGTTACGTTACCGGAAGTGGGCCAATCATTGATAAACATTTGGAATACGATCCCCCAAGCATTCTTGAACAATTTGGTTTCATCAATGAGACGCCGTTGTACAGCATGCATCGATGCACGTGGTGGACATACGCGGTACTGAAATGTGTTAACTCCCCTATCATACCGTGCTTTTTCAGAATCCAATTACATTGAACTTTTTTAACGAAAACACTAAATGGTCATTCAATGTTATTGTTAAAAGAATAAATTTAATGTATTGTACACAATAAACTTATTAAAATGTTTCCTTTATATATTTTGTAAACCATTTCCCTATGCAGTTTCTTTTTTCCATTAGTATATTTGGTGTCTTTGATTGATTGATTTGATTGATTTTTGGTGTTTTAATGCCACATTCAGCAATATTTCAGCTAAAGTTGGAATTTAGCACCAACCAATTAATCAATTAACGTTCTTGTATAAAGCATGCATTACTAACCAACAACCAACCACTGTAGGAACCCGAGGCATATATATATATATATATATATATATATATAGAAACTGAAGGGTCATGTAGTTACTTCGTTACGGGTCCAGCCCTTCCTAGAAATGGGCGATTGCTGATTGCACAATACATCTATACACAACTCGCCTTAAATGTCATATGAGCTTTTGTCATTACTTGGTATTAGATGTCGGTCGGTGCGTGTAAACCTCAAATTGTATGTGATAGAAATATATGATTATTTTTCAAATTAGAGAAATGATGTATAAAGCTATGATTGATTTCTCCTTTCGACTTAAATTTTGGTGTGAGGTTATCATTTTATTTTATATAATTTGTCAGTTTTCTCCGGGCACTCCGGTTTTTTCCACCAATATTGATTGATTGATTGTGTTTAATGCCACATTCAGCAATATTTCAGCTATATCATGGCGACCAGTTTTAGTGGTGGAAGAAGCCAGAGTACCCGGAGATAACCACCGACCATGGGTAAGCAACTGGTAAACTTTATCACTTGCAACTGTGAGTCGAGTGCACACTCTTTTGTAATTTACAAAGCCAGGCTGTATTGATGATAGGCTTGTATGAGTTGTTAGGTAATCCAACTACCTAACTCATTGAGCTATCTGTGCCCTTTGTCTTTGAAGAAAAAATGTCATAGTAGAGAGATGTCAGCCATCATATGTTCATTTCATTGGGTGTTTTTTCGCTGCTTCAAAGAGTGAATAAAATCTCATTAAAACTAGGTTTTGAGGTAGAGAAATGTTCCAATATTCTGATTTATTGTATTAGCTATGCCATGTAAATAATTAATTATTTTTATGTAAAACTGTAGTAATATCAAATTCCATAATGCTTAAAAAAAAATGCATCACAATGATACATGTAAACAAAATTAAATTTATGAAATTTTCTGCATACTTCTGTTTTATTTAAAAACATAGAATTACCTCCCTTATTACATCAAAATTGAAAAAAAAATTTTTTAATGAAAAATGATTTTATCGTCTGTTTGACTTTAATAAATCTCCAGGAACAAAAAATGGGCAACTTTTTTATTAACTGACCAAAAATTTTGAAATGAATTGTCAGAGTTCGTATATATCATATATTTTCATACATCTAGAAAAAAAATTGTTGATTTAAAAAATGTCTGTAGATTTCCAGATATAAGAATATAAGCAATGTTAATCAGTACTATTGGCAATGCTTTATGATGAACATGTGAAATTATGAACTTAAGAAAGTTTGAACAGTTATTATTTATTTTATCTTGCAATTATTCTAATTGAGCAGCCAGAATGCATTAGTAGTGATACTATAATTCTTTTTAAATATCCTAACAGTTTCTATCCGTATTACCTTTCAACAACTAGATTACGATTCTCGTTCTTAAAGTAGGCTAGTTCATTCCAAACAGCTTTACTGTCCTCATGACGCAGGTCTTTAGGATCAGATCTCTTCTTCTTTTGCTTTGATTTTAATCTAGAGTAGAAATAAATAAAAATCTTGAAATCTTATCAATTTTTTTTTAATTCAAAGACATATTAAGTATTGAATTTCACATTGATTTATATACAAGAACAGTAGAGAATATATTGTGATATATACAATGTATATTTAGCTTCAATCAGCCTGATATATACAATGTATATTTAGCTTCAATCAGCCTGATATATACAATGTATATTTAGCTTCAATCAGCCAAAACGTCGCCATGATATAGCTGAAATATTGCTGAAAGTAGTGTTAAGCACAAAAAATCAATCAATCAATCAGCCAAGGGGGACGTCGTGGTTGTGATCGTAATGCAGTTAGAGTTACAACTACCTATATGCAATCATTGCCTTTCATCACTAACTTTGTACGGAATCCTGCTCATGGTGAGGGGTCCTCGATACAACATTATGTGATAAAGTGTCAATAACTTGCGGGAGGTCAATGTTTTTCTCGGGATACTACGGTTTCCTCCACCAAACAAAACTGACTGCCACAATTTAACTGAAATATTGTTAAACACCATAATACTCCTCCTCCTCAATCAGCCAACAATATTACTCTGTAACTTATGTAGATGCTTACTTACTTACTTAGTCCTTACTATGCCTCGTGGCACATAGAGCAAGGAGTGTAGATGCATACCAGCGATTATTGCATTTTCACATTTCCTTATGTCTATATTGTTTAGCAATTTATAGAAAGCCACTTTTGTGATTCATTAAAATTCATTAAAAAAAACTGCATCAAAAAACAAAGGAACAATAAATGCTCCAGATTCAAAAAAGAAGGAAAAAAACCCACTTTTTGGCACATAGGGGCCTCTTATTTGGCACAGATATATCTACAATATCCCAAATCAATTCCCAACCTTTATTCTGTTCCAATGATCATTGCTTTAGAAATTCAGAAGGGTCGGCCAACTAGAACAAATGTTATTGCATGGAAACCATTGTGTCTACAGTTGGACGATGGCAGATCCACAACATAATACAGCCGCAAAATATTTGTGATTATAAAAAATTGGGAGGTTGATTTTAATAAATCATCAAAGAGTAGTATCCTAAATCTTACCCGTATCTATCAGAAGATTCCACGGCTCTCAGTTGATCCTTTAATATTTTATAATCAGCCTGTACACTCTTCAACCTGTCTAATCTTTTAGCATGTGCTGTTTTTAATTCTTCTAGTTCCCTGTTCTGTAAATTAAATATAAATCATATATTAAGACCCGCTAGTGTACGCTGTCAAAGTTTTCCAGGAAGAAAAGAAGTTTACTTCACAATAATTTAAATAGCTTGACTTATCATGAGGAATCTAAAAAAAAAACTGATAAAAAATGGGGATAAAATAAAAATTAAGAATTTAGGGTGTTGCCACATTTTGACCCCTATATATCTTAAAAAGAGTATAAAAGCCATTCAAAATCTGTTAGTATTACACATAAATATACAATATATGAACAATGTTAGAAAATATCAAATGTGTACAAGTTTTTCTGGCTTGTTTTGAAGAGAGTGCAAATGCATCTTATTTTTACTGACAAGAAAAGTGATAAGAATACCCCACAAGAACATTTTGGTCAGGTGACCTAAAAACTGAAAAGTAAATCAAGCTGACCTTAGCATCAAACATCAACAAGTGGTATGATCACATCAAATGTAATTCCTAGGAAACAGAGATTAACAATAAATAACATGTCTTCATAAGCTTATGCATGAGCAGATGGACAACTCAAATGTTATAATCTGTTCGCAAAATGCAGATATTCATCAAATTGATTAAAAACAGTATATTATGAGAGCAATCTAACTAAAATAGATGTTTGTTGTATCATTTTTTTTTAATTATTCTGTTTGGTGTCATGTCAGGGTTCATATTTTATATTGACCAATCAGCATTGACACTACCTGTGCTTTTTATAACCAAGTACATGCTAAGTAAGAACTGTTGTCCGATTGGTAAATATATTTATCTGTCTTGCATATGATTGGACAGTCAAAGATAAATTAATGGTTATATTATATGACCCCAAATTTGGATGTAGTTAGATGTTACGGAATCACCAGAAAAAGAAAAAAAAGTTACAACAAAAATCTAATTTGAGATGTGAGATACTAACCTTCAATTTCAACATATTTTTATAATCATCTACCCGTCTCTCTGCCTGTACGATCTGGTATTTAGATCCTTTAGGATTCCTGACAGGTGACATTGACCTTGACCTAGAATGTCCTGTAGTATCCTTCATTGGACTTGTAGCTATACTGCGGTAGTCTTTCAGTCCCCTGGACGGGGTAGAGTGTGTGCGTTCATGATGATTTAGGTGGGATACATCAAAATCAATAACTGAGTGATCTCTTTTCTTCTCTAGTCTATCAATATATCTTAAGAAAAATATATAAATAGAAATTAGGGTTTAAAGAAAAGCTTGAATGAATTTTCTTCCTTTTGATACCCTTAAGAAATTTTACATCTGAAACAAATAAAACATTGATGTTAACAAATAAACAACTTGCTACAATACAAAATAAAAAACAGCAACAAAAGCACTGTTTCTAATTTTTTAAAATTTGTATCCAAGTTTTCTCTTGTTAAATTTAAATCAAAGTTATCTCTTGTTAAATTCTTTTGTTGCGAATTTTCAAAAATGTCATATAAAAAATAAAGGAACACTGGACACTAAAACAATAAATAAGAACTACATAGTTGTATACATGTTCCACTGCCTGTAGGAAGGCACATCATACACACATATAATTTTAGTCTGTACATGCTGATGATTGCAGGGAGACAACCCCCTTTCCCCTAATATTGGTGCAAGACATCTTGATCAGACACACCCTAAACCGGCAGGCATCTTCGATCCTTAGGCAAGAAACTAGTTTTCATCATAATAACATTGATGGCCTACCTTTCTTTCTCCTGCAACTTGTCTCTGAGAAGTGATACTTCCCTATCCATACGCTTGATCTTGTATTCAAAGTCAATAAATGGCTCCTCTGTGGTGATCTGTTTAATAACAGATAAAACATTTATTTGTATCTATTCTTAAATGTAATATTTCTTAAATTCAGACAAACAAATAAAAAGATTTCTTTATGTTTTTGTCATTCATAACATTTAAAAAAAAAAAAACCCCAAGAAACCAGAACAATTATTCAGTTAAAGGGAATTTGTGCAAAATTAAAAGTGAAAGTAGGATTTTTGAGGGTTGACTTCAAGCAGACAATTTTTTCGTATATGCCATTAAACGAATGTTGATTTTCGGAAGTAAGTTTCCAATTACAGATACCACTTCTATGAGATATGAGTGTCACTTATATTTATCTTCAGGTGAAACCTATATGAAAGCTCAAAAAGATTTTATTTAACATAGGGGGGATTATTTAGTGGTATTAGTCTATTACTCCAAGATATATATAAATCTAACATGACGTTCTTCTTTCGCTTTGTAGACAAACGAGCGATTTATCGATGGTATAATCTCATTCACACATGCGCCAGTGAATGTGACTGACTTTTCCACTGGCAGCATAAATTGTGTGCGACATTTTCCGCAAGCGTAAATAATTACCGTCTTCCAATCAAAGTATACTACATGTACCGTATTTGTACTCTTAGACATATCAGAATCAAAATAAATCATGGTAGCCAGAATGTGTTTTGAGTTTTAACATGGGTTGGCGGATATTAGTAAATTTTATCCCTCGCCTCTGGCTCGGGATAAAATACTAACATGATTTATTTCTTAAATATAATGATAGGTACCTGTTTATCAGCTATAAAACTTCCATCCAAAGCGGACGCTCCTCTTGAGTGGAGTTTGGAGAAGGAATCCACTCTGCTCTGTAACTGAGCTACTACATCATCTTTATCTAGAAGTTCCTGAAAAATAAACTAGTTATCTTAGACTATACCGCAATGAAATCATGCAACTTTTTTAGTCTTAAAGAAATCAATGCTCACATGTACCTGGTATTACCACCATACATTTCCTTCTTGAGAAAATCATATAAAATAACAACACAAAATCACTTATCAATTCTCATACAAATAGACTTGAAATGTGATATTAAACACATGTGATGATAATATTGGATGCTAACCTCTGACCTCATCTGTAATTCACAGCAGTAGACATTTTTTGTCACTTTTAAAAAGAAGCATAAATATAGTAGCTATGAGATGTGGCAATTTATGCATCCACAAATAGTAACGATATTACGGCAAAAAGTTTGAAGATACTAACGGGTAGTTTGTTGAAAGCTAAATAAATACCCGATAGTCATTAATGTATATTAAACATAATGTACATAGATATTTTTATAGCAAATGCATGAATGAGATGTACCGATTTGTTCAGTTTTCTATGTGTGAAAATAGGTTAGGGTTTTGGTGTTTAATGCCACTTTCAATAATATTTCAGTTATATTGGTGGAGGAAACCGGAGTACCTGGAGAAAACCACCGACCTGCCGCAAGTCACTGAGAAACTTTATCACATAATGTAGTATCTTGTGTGAAAAGAATTTTAAATATGCTACAAAAATTATGCATAAAAACGATGAAGTGCACATTATATCATGTTTATCAAACATAGATTAAAAATGTAAAAAAATAAGAGAAGATCCAATATGAAATATGTCTGGAAAAAAAAAGTTGCAAATTAATTTTTGTGTCCAGTACATATATACAATATTATATGTTAAAAAAATGCTTATTTAGTTCATATACAATGTATATGAGAGTAAAATGATAAATAATTCCGAAGAAAAAATAGCAAAATAATTTTTGTTTTTAGTACATATATACAATATTTGAAAAAGCTTATTCAGTTCATATCTCTGAGAGTAAAATGATAAATAATGCCAGGAAAAAACCTAATTAAATCTGTAACCCAGTCCACTGTCCTGTCTAACTGTACACCAGGTTTCAAGATTAATTATACAAATCAAGTAAAAATGACACAAAATAAGTACATATTACTTTTAAAAGAAAATCACACCTAAATAAATTGTCTGCATTCTTGTTTTACAAGACAGAACATCACCAATATTGAATTTCAAACTCCTAAGGGACTCTGATTTATGGTCCTTAATATGTTTGTCTACAAACTATATAGTAAATCAACGGTGTTAATTCAATTGCTGTCAAATTCCCCAAACGGTTTCAATCTCAGTGATGATACCTGGGTCCGACTCCAACCCTACTTTTTTTCATTACCTTAATTAGATTTTTATTTTTGGCTGTAATAGCCTTGTCATATTTCGTCAATGAGCTGTACGTGCGGCATCTTGCACTTCTGTATAGGTAATAAACTTGTCCGTCCAAATTTAAGCCTAATGAATATCGACAGTTTGTAATGTTTTGCTGAAAAAAGTTGCAATGAAGTCTCAATAAGAGAACCAGTATTTGACACATATTTGCAATGATCCACACATTCGTTCTAATGAGACAATTCTGAATTTACAAACAGCCAACAACCAACAAATCAATTGTTGACAGGGAGGGAAATGAAATTTGGTTGACGCGACAGAGAATGAATACAATATGAATAAGTTAATTTGTACGTCATGGCTTAAATCACACCTTCGGGAACAAATTGTTTGTATCATTAATGATATAACTACCCACGACAATAATAACAAAACGTCATAAATATGTGCTAGGTGACAAAATTTGACGTTCTATCTAAATTACTTTCTAACAGCTAAGTCTCTGTTATTCCTTGTGTCCTTAACCTAGAAATAACAGTAAGCTGTAGCGACTACTTTACAATACCATTTATATATATACAATATCGAAGACAGAAATTTTTCCTTATCTTGTTTTTATTTACAATACAATATACTACTGAAATAATTATAATAGTTTAATTTAAAAGGCAATTCATATCATAAATTATTCCAGGAGTCTCATATTTGATTATTATAACTCAATCTTATAAAAAAAAAAATTTATAATGTTATTACAATGTGATACTTGTATATAATTTTGTTTTGTCCAATTTCACACATAAAGAGTGCAAAATGCAAAAAAGTGGTCTGAAATAAGTGGCGTTCCCCCCTCCCAGGTATATTTAAATGGAACAGCCCTAAATAAGAAAGTCATTACAATAAATGAGAGACAAATGACAAAATGATCATGATGTGTTAAGGTACATTTACAGAGTCAAATTTCCCCTTCATATTCACTTTTTGTGAATCGATTTCAAACACAAATTTGACAGTTTATACACCTATCAAACTCCCTTCTTATATTTAACGGACACATGACGACATATTTAAGAAAAAAATTCAACTTATTAGAAACAAACAAATTATTACTACAAGAGGGTGTAAACTCAAAATCACTATATTAGTATATATCCATTTCATTGATTTTTGATACACAGATTTCTCTAATTACATATTTGACACATTACAACAGTAACATTACCTTTCTGATAGAATGTAACTTAGCCCTTAAATCTGCTTCTGTCTTTTTGGCTTTCTCAAAACGCACAGATAACTCATTATACATCTGTTAATATTAATAAAAATAATTGTTAAAAACTTAAATATTAAACACATAAATATAAGGACGACTACAGCTGTACAACATTCCATATAAGGAAGTTTAACAAGTAGTGCACACTAAATTAGATATCTACAGTTTTATTAAATATTATAAAATTCTACTTTTTCAAAATATTTTGAAAGATATTTTTATTTTGTGACATATGCATAGTTTTTTTGTTTTTTTTTTTAGTTTGTCTTTTTCAATAATATCTTTTTGAAGATATCCTTCCATTCATAAGAAAGTATATATGGATACATATGAATATAGATAAAAATGCCATTTTCTCCTTAGAATTTGATTAAAGTAAAAAGAATGCCACATTGAGTACTGTTCTTCATCCCAGTCACAGTAAGGTTTCTTATTATGATCATAGCTCATTTTCTGGAATAACCTTCATCAGGTCCACTCAAAGTCAAAAGATTGGAAAGCCAACCATAGGGCCTAAACAAGATAGTCAAAATCAGCTAATGTTACCTTAGATGAACAAGGAAGGAACACATTAGTTTTAATAATAATTATATTATTAAAGGTGAGTGTCAAAACAGCTCCTGGCATGAAGCTGTAAACATTAATTCTGGATGATAAAACTACAATGGGTATCATTTTCATGTACCTGGGGTACTTGTTTATAGGTTATGGTATATTTGTGTTTTTTTTTTCAATACTGAGTTTCTATTTAAGCAAAACTTATTACAAATACATGTATGTCAAACTTACATCTTGTATAGAAATAGCTTCTATGGAGTAAGCATCTTCTTGACTCTTTAACACTGAAAAATAACAACAAAATAACAACTAAAAACCAGATGAAAAAGATAGCTGCCTTGAAAAAAACACAGAAAATATTGCCCATTCTATAAACTAGTGAGATTTAAAATAAGTTGAAAATTCATTAAGATATCATTTTGCTTTGGCTACCAAATATTAAGGTACAAGTCAAGTACACCTTATGGTCAGATGAACACAAATACAGATGACCATTAGATCAACATGTACCCTAATAAGTTGTAAAAAAAACTACATTAAGGCTGACGGAAAAAAACCGCAAAATAATAAAATTCAACTCATCCTAAAAGATACCAAATTAGAATATTTATTTCTCTTTTTTATTAAATCACAATTCACTAACTATTTGTAAATAGACAAAATACTAGAGGCTCTTCTGAGCCTGTATCACTCACCTTATCATTCATATGCAGTTTGTTTTCCATGTTCAATGAAGTACTTATTAAAAAAAATACACATATTAAGACATTTAAACATAATGTATGCAAGGTTGACAAGAAAACATGATAGAGATAGATGGAGATTTCATGACAATCTCCAGTGCAAGTTCATAAAGACACCAGTACAAAGTTGAACAGGACACCATTGCAAAGTCCAACAGGACACCAGTTCAAAGTTCAAAAGGACACCATTGCAAAGTTCAAATGGACACCATTGCAAAGTCCAACAGGACACAAGTTCAAAGTCCAACAGGACACCAGTGCAAAATTCAAAAGGACACCATTGCAAAGTCTAATAGGACCCCAGTTCAAAGTTCAAAAAGGACACTAGTGCAAAGTTCAAAAGGACAATCTAAATGGCAATAACAAACTTATAAGACACAGTATAACTGAGACTTACTTTTCTGTGTATCTTGTTGTAATGACTGTAGCTGTCTAATCAGGTCTGCCTGTTGACTAGAATGTTCTGTTAACTGGTTGTGACTACCCCAAAGTTCTGATAGCTCTTTTCTGTAAAGACAGATCATAAAATGTTGTAAGAAATTTTACAAAGCACAAAAAGTCACGAAATTTAATAATAGTTGAAGCATTAATCATTTTCACTTTCAAAATTTGATAAAAATACATTATGTTTTCATCAAGCAAAACAAAAACCTTAATGGGGCTGTTATGGCCGTGATAGTGTGGTAGACAAATTTACAACTACCTATGCATCAGTGCCTATCACCACTCAAATTACCAATTGGTTCATGGCATGTACTCAATGCAATATTATTTGTCAGTGACTTGCGGCAGGTCTGTGGTTTTCTCCGGTTTCCTCTACCAATGAAACTGACCACCACAATATAACTGAAATATTGTTGAAAGTGGCTTTAAACATCATAACCCTTTACCTAACAAAAACTTAAATTCCATTGAATAATCAAAATACTGTCATGGTTGTATAAAACAGTGTTGTTTAAGAAGTAAGATATACAGTGAAACCTGTCTAACCTGAACCTCCATTAGAACTACTCCTGTGTTCAGTATAGACAGGTGCTCGATACATACAGGTTAAATTAACAAAGAGGGTTATGGTGCTTAATGCCACTTCAAAAAGATTTCAATTATATCATATTTGTGGATGAAACCAGGGTACCTGGAGAAAACCACCGGCCTGTCACAGGTCACTGACAAACTTGATCACATAATGCTGTATCAATTACACCTCGCCTTGAGAAAGATTCGAACTCACAAATTAACAAAGACTGCCTATTTATATTTGTAAATTGAATAATATTTTATGTTACTTTAACATTGCATTTCAATCACTTGGATGCCTGGGCCAAGGTGATAAATGTCAACAGAAAGAATAAGACAACAATAAAATCAAAACAAAAACAACAAAGACTTCCTCAATTGGGAGTTTTTTTTAAAGATAAGATTACACAGGATTACAGTTTATTCAAGATTCAGTATAGACGAGGTTCACTGACGTAGTTTCAACCAGGGGAAAGGTTTTATAACATACCTGACATTTTCTAATTCCTGATTCTTGTATGCTACATCTCTGTGCATACGATTTGTTTGACTTTCGTATTGCTGTAGTAATTTTTTGGCTTCATCAAGCTGAAATAAAAAAAAATAATTTAAACTATCAAATCTCTATATTCTCTATATTTCCATATTTAAGAAAAATGCATAGTAATACTTTGATTTGAATATAACCTTGTAATCCTGAGTAGATGATGTATAGTCATTAAATATCTCATCATTAAATAATAATCAATGGAGAACCCTGCATCATGGATTTTAATAATGAGTAGAATGCACTTTTCTATAATAAAAAAAATTCTTAATTTGTATTATTACCTCCCCTATCATTCCTTCAAATTTTCGTATTTTGTCTGTTACATCTCTTTCTAGAAGCTGCAATATAAAATGTAGGTTGTAAAAGAAAAACAGAGTAATGAGTCGATGTTAAATATAGGTCAGGTAACTTTCATTCATAACAGTACAAATAAATCTATGAGTCACATAGTAATATAATGAATAAAAAGTTTGGTTCCTCAAGAATAAGTCAACAAAAAAACCCAGAATAGCACTCAATTGAAAATGTAGGCAATATAAAATTTGGATAAGTATGATGAAACAAGCGTCTCAAAATGAGCAGTATCACTTTGAATATTGTTGTTCTTAAGAAATTATCATGATTATTTCAAGTGTTCTATATACCTCAAGAAGAGGTTTAACCACAAACTGCCTCACATGAGATACATTCTTACCTGTTTTTTACACCTTATTTACCAAAAAAATACATTGTATGTTCACCTAAATAAAGACTTCAGACGAATCATAATGGAATAAGAGGACTTGCTGAAAAATGTTTATGGCATTCCTCGAAATTATGGAACTACGAGAAATATTTGTGTTCTTATGATGAACATGATGTCTGATAATTAGGTAGACATGTCGTTCAACTATGGACACATAGGAAACTCAACATGAAATCCCACTGCAATAATGCTTACTTTATTTTATGATTCTAAAAAATATGTAAGTTTGAGAATCTTACTTTATGCTGGTCATTACATTTTGTAAGTGCATAAAGTAGAGAGCAATTCAATAACTTACAAAAATCTCATTACGATTGGGTTTCTGCAGATAAATGGGTAACACCATACTGATATATATTGTACTTTTTTTTTAGCAGCAAGGAAGTAATTAGTCATTGATCAATCTATAGCTTTATCTTTTTTAAATAATTTGTTATTTGCTGTAATACTATCTCTGTCCAGGATTGTTTTATTTTTCATGCTCCACTGTGGCATGTTTTTACATTTTACTATACAGTAGTCTCTAATAAGGCAACCCCTGTCTGCAATGATAAAGTGGCCTAATAAGAGGGGTGGCCTTTGGTGAGAGTGGCCTTTTAAACGGGCAACTACCACTGTATCCTTTTTAGTGAGAATTCAGTTGTTTATCAAATAACATTTAAAATGAATCTGCCTCACAGTAATAAAACTTTCAAGTAAAAATTATGTACTCATACTGGAAAAACGTCTATACCTAATAAATACAGCATTCTGATTGGACAATTTAGGAGTACGAACACAAATATTTACTCATATTCAGAAAATGTAATGACCACATTGGCACAAGGATTGATTTTACACGTGTCCTCATAACATGTTCACAGATATTTACAACAAAAAAATGTGGTTAAGATCAGCTTAAAAATTTATATACAAGAAAGGAGTTTTATCCAAATCTGCACGAGAACTGCCAGTCAATACAATTATTCCATTACTCAAGGCTTTCAATATTTTTCCAGTGTACCAGTACTTCACTATTTACAGGTGGTACTTTTTATCAAAATTTGAACAATTTTCATGAATATCTTATACAACACTCTTTAACTGGGTAAAAGTACCTGGTACCGCTCCTTATTGACTTGAAAAGCCTGATTACTAAATAAGAAAACGAGTCCTACCATGACTTGATTTTCCAGAGTCATTCTGTTGGCTTCACTCTCTGTTCTAATAGTTCTCTCATTGTCTAACTTCTGTTTTAAGTCTAACACAGCTTGTTCCAATTCTGAAAAATTAGACATATTGGTCTTAAATTCACACAATTATCAAGACTCTTCTAATTAATTATAGAATTGAGAGAAAAGTAATGCAGTCTAGTACAGTTAAAATGAAATTTTATGAAGACATTAAATCTTTTCATAATAGCCCAACTTCAATATAACCAGAGCTAATATATACACAAGATGGTGGATTGGAAAAAATAAATCTCTTAAAAAAAATAAAAATAACTAATTTTTTTTCATTCCAATCAATTTCATTCTACATGGACTGAATGGTATGATCATTGAATAGCTAGAAACCCAAATAATAGGATTTAATCCCTAAAAGTCCATATGGGAAGGGTTTAAAAAAAAAACAATGGCAATGCATCATATCTTTTTTTTCTATATGCCCAAGTTCATGGTCTACTTATCATAATCTCCATAGATTTTTAACAGTATAAATGTCCTTGATGGTAAAAAAAATGTTTTCAGCAATGGTCTGAAAAAATATGGTACTGAGCAATTTTAGCAACAGAATGCAGACGTTTACAATTACCTATGATATATTTCTCTTTGTCAAGTATTTTCAAATTTTTTATCCTGGTCATTGATTCATCTTGTCTATTTTAAACACTTCTATCATAAATTTGCACCAATACAGAGGTTACAGGTCTGCACAGTACTTTTTAACACTTTTTATAAATATATTATTAAAAATAACAATTGTCATTCTTTTCGTTAAATATTTTTATTATTCCTTATATCACCTAAATAATAATAATAATATTACCAAGCCTGTCTCTTTCAGAATTTTCAATTGTACTTCTGCGGACATCATCCAAAGTTCTTTCTCTGTTCTCAAAACTTCTTAGCTAAAATAAATTAACATATATTTTTACATACAATGTAAGATATTTTTTTTAATCATTTGAGACATCTATAAACTACAAGAGCTTTAAGAGGCACAGATGAGCCTGTATTGTTCACATGGTTATGGCACAGATGAGCCTGTATTGTTCACATGGTTATAATAATTTATCTTTTTGACCAATGTTAATTTGTGTACAGTTTTGGATTCAATCAGGGGTGTAGTTTCTGAGAAAAAACACTAGCATTAGGGCTTTATTTTCAATTTTTTTTTTCCTTCTGTTTCTGATCAACATATAAAAATATATGTGTAGCTGTCAAAACACCCTTCAATGAACATTCCAAACAAATTTACTTTTAACTGGTTCAGTGGTTTCAGAGAATATTTTTTTAAAGCATTTTTTACATAGGGTCATATATTAAACATTGTCCTCGGGTGGTAGCTATCTTGGCCTTGGATCTCTGACCCACACAAAAATTGACAACATTATAAAGGACTATCCAGTGTTATTCATGTACAGTTTTGGTTCAGTCAAATTTTGTAGTTTCTCAGAGATTCATTCTATTCATTTACAAGTAGGGCCATTTGTTAAATTCCTTCCTGTGGTGGTGGCCATTTTGGATTTCTAATAAAATAAAAATATAACACAAACTATTGAGACTGAGAGTCATAAACAATATTTTTCTTTGAAAATGAGATTTAAAATTTCGGATTTAAAAAGCATAATGGACCCTAGCAGTTATACTAAATTTCTAAATATGTTTATGCATCTCCAAAAAAAAAAAAAAACATTTAAAAACTAGAGGCTCAGCACTGAGCTGAGCCTGTGTCGCTCTGCTCACCATTCATTCTGCTTTGAGGAAACTTAATACAGAACCTTCCATAGGTGCTTCCCACCAAATATCGGTTCATTTTGGCAAACCAGTTTCAGAGAAGAAGATTTTTAGAAATCGACCAATCTAAAACAAGAATTGCCTATGGCGGCCATGTTTGTTGATCGATCAGGACAAAATTAACAATCTTTATAGAGGACCTTCCATAGATGCTTCCTACCAAGTCTCACTTCATTTGGCTGAGCGGTTTCAGAAGAGAAGATTAAAATGTGAAAAGTTAACGGATGACGGACAACGGATGCCAAGTGATGGCAAAAGCTCACATTGCCTTTGGCAAGGTGAGCTAAAAAGATATGACTAATCTAATTTTAATTAGATTGTAGTTGTAATATATTATGGGCAAATTCAATGCATTCTGCGTGAGATGTAAGCATATTTGTGAAAATCTTATTTCACTCTCCTTAAAAGATATGGATGGGAAAGCAATAATCAATATTCCATATTTCATATAAATTATTGTAAATAAGTACCAGATTGTTTGCTAATAAGATAATAGAATAATAACAGACTCCTTTTGATGGAGCACCATGTGATAATTACAAGCATATCATCAACAAAGAATTTACCAGTAGTTACAATATTAAGATTGTCACTGAATTCATTCCCATATTATACACAAATTTGAAAATTTACCCTTTCCCTCAATTTCCTGTCAGATCAAGCTGTAATCTTCAAAACTCACAAACTTACATTACCTAACTTCTAATTTTCTAAGAAATAAATATTTCCCGATTGCACCTCAGTTTTAAATTATGCATCTAATTATTATCATCTTTTTATTTTTGACACTGCAATAGAAGTCCCATGTTTTAACTGTATAAACTGTAATATTTCCCTTGTAATAATTATATGATCATTATTTTTATATCATATCATGATCAAATTGGGAAACTGAAGGTGTTAGGTTTATGTTGTTTAACTTTCAACAATATTTCAGCTATATCGTGGCGGTCAGTTTGATTGGTGGAGGAAACCTGAGTACCCAGAGAAAACCACAGAGTGACCGACCTGTCACAAGTCACTGACAAACTGTATCACCTAATGTTGTATCGAGTACACCTCGCCATCAACAGGATTTTAACTCAAAACTGTTAGTGGTGATAGGCAGTGATTGCACAGGTAGCTGTAACTACCATCTGATATAAACCACAACAGCCCTATGAATAGAGAGAGTAGACCCAAAAAAAAAAGAAATTAAATATACAAAATGTATGATAACCAAATTTGTGGTAGTACTTTAAAATCATTAAAAATATTTCTCTCAATATTGAATAATTCAACATTGATTACAATAAGTAATTTTTAATTAATTTCTACTAATGAAAAACTATAACATATATATATATGGTATGCATATAATGAATATAACATCCTTTCCCCAAGTATAAAAATCAAATCTGACTTTTTTTTTCATTCTAGCTTCTAATACTGTATTTACATATACCAAACCCTGATCTACATGGATGGTTATATAAACTTTAATGTTTACAGATTTTTCAATATTTGTCATCTGGTGATTCACTAACATCTAACAATATCTAGACCACACTGGTAGTGTATTAGTTACCATTCTTGTCTTGAGTGTGGTAGATTGTGGATTCAAACCTCTGTCACGTCAAACCAAAGACTATAACATTAGTATTTAATGCTTTTCTGCTCACTTTAGCATACAGCATCAAGGAGAAAGAGCTGGCTGACTCTGAATCAGGATAATGTGTCAGAGTAGAGCGGCATATCTACCTGTAAACTGTTGTTTCAGTGAGCAAGCATCATAAAAATCCAACTAAGCGTGTTTATCAGTAGTACAAAGTGGATATCAGCATCATCTCACTGACAGGTAGCTTGTTGTTGCTATGATATAGCTGAAAAATTGCTGACTTGACATTAAACAACAACCACTCTAGCTGCGGAACCGTAACTCTTTATGGTTCTTTTTTTCTTTTTTTTTTTGGGTCCGTCAAAAGAAAAAAACAAAACATAAAGAGCTACGGTTCTGCAGCTACAACCACTCACACACTTTCTATTCGGTTTATACACAACTTAAATTAAAACATAAAGATTTCCTTCATTAGGACTTTAAAGTTTATTATTCAGGGTTCAGTTTCAACAGGTTTCACTGCATCCACATAATTTCTGTTCCAATATTTGGACTATTCACAACTGAAATTTGTTTTGGTAGTGAAAAAGGAGATGGGTGGAGTGGGGGAGATAGGTGTGAGTGGGAGGAGGGAGGGGGGTAAGGTCCACTTCCATTACGGTAACTGGATAAATAAACAAGGCTCTGTGTTTAGTTCAAGATTATTATAGAATAAATATTATCTTGTATGAGCAAAAGGCAGTTGATGCAGAATAATATTGTTACAGTAAAAAAAAGCTTATCATTGACAAAAGCAACATAATTTTAACATAATCTGAAAGTCCTCTTTGAGGTAGAGAATCAAAAGTGCTGTGTTGTGCTTAAGAGCCAAAATGTGTTGTTTCTAAGTGATGCCAAGAAAAAAAGATAACTGTTCCAATAAAAATTAAAAAACAATAAATATTTTATACTCAAACATGTAAACTACATTGCATTGTTATATCGTAAATATAGTGCTAAATATAAAATCTCACCGATACATTTGCCTGTTAAAAATACATTAAAATCATATAGTATAACAATAATAGGATAGTATATGTGTACAGGAAAATGATTCAAGAGACCCCAAAACAGCTCTTAAGTAACCCTCCAAACTGAATATTATATCCTAAAGGTCTTAACTGAGAGCTTCTAACTTGTAGCTGAAATTACCAATTTATTCAAGTTTGTAATAGTCAAAAAAGCAATAACGCTGTTTTCAACAAGTTTGTAGAAATAAAATATATAAACTGGTTAAAGAACAAACAAGTTTTAAGTACTTTTAGATGAGTGTTAAAGTACTAATAAGAATAAAACATTTTTACTGAGAAAGACAAAAAAAACTTTTATTTTTTAAATTGAATTTAAATTACCCGATATTGTAATTCGTAAAATTAATAATTAATATTTAATAATTAAACTTAAAAAATAAACTAAAAAAACAATTAATATTTCTCGATGTATAATTTGGCAAATTCGTAAATGACATTTAATAATAAAATTTGAAAATAAAACTAAAAACAAACAATTAATATTTCTCTTTGTGAATATTTAAATATCTAGAGAAAAAAAAACAAATTAATTTTTTCTCAACACTTGAATAAAACAAATTCTGACTAAAATCTTATTTATTTGGTAACAAGGGACATAAAAAGACAACAAAACTTCAGCGATTCTAAATTAATGCTCTGATGTGAATCATAAATTCATAATCAATGATATGACACCAAAAATAAGAAAAGTCATCGCACACAAGTATAAACTATCTGTAATCAAGAAATGATAAAATGTCATGTATTACAAAGTCAATATTTCTGGTCGCAACAGGAGGACACAACTATATTCCAAACTGATCATAATACAAATTTGATCTTTTCCCAGCCTTAAATCAAGTGCTGCTTGACATGTGCAATGAAGCCTCCCTAATTAAGTTTTGTCTTTTTCTAACTCCTATCTCATCAGTCTTGGACGGAAAAATTGTCACAATAATTTCAGCTTCTATTACGTTATTATAGTTCTAAATGGATAAGTCTGGGTCTCCAGTTTCTCTTTCATTTCTCAAAATTACTAATATAAGAAGAAATTGACAACGACCTTTGACCTGAAAAGCTGTATTTTATTGGCATTGATCAATTTGATGACATTTATATTCCTGTTTTCAAACTACAATCAGAAGATTTCAGATTTGACATGAAGTATCAACAAGATAAGAACATATTTCACAAAACTAATTTAGAAACGGGGAAAAATAATTAAAAAAATTACTGCCTACAACTTAAAAAAGTTGAAAGTTTTATCCATTTATATTCCGTCTATGAGATAATCGAAATTACAATTTTGTGTCATTTTATTTAGTTGGGTGGACATACTACTCAAATAACTTTGGGTTTATGGTGTTTAATGCCACTTTCAACAATATTTCAATTATATCATAGCGGTCAGTTTTATTTGTGGAGGAAACCGGAATACATGGAGAAAACCACCGACCTGTGGAAGTCACTGACAAACTTTATCACAAAGGGTTGTATTGAGTGCACTCGCCATGAACGGGGTTCGAACTCACAACTGTAGTGGTGATAGGTACTGATTTCACAGGTAGTTGTAAAATCCAACTACCATACGATCACGATCACGACCACGACGGCCCCCCTCATACAACTAGAAGCTCACATCATCATCATTTCATCAAAAGTACCTTACAATGTATTCTTATCATGATATAAGCTGAACAAAAAGTTTCAAATAAAAAAAAATCATTAAATTGAGTTTAAACATTATCATTTTTTTTTCTGTAATTTGCAACATGAGTTTGTATATGCATATACAGTAAAAAAAATGTTTCGTCCATCCATCACATTGCACTTTCCTTATATAGGTGGGAAGTTTCAAACAACATGCACTTTTCCATGCGAGAATTTTTTTTTTTTAATTAGAAATTCTGCAATAACTTAAAATTAACTTCTTGTAAACTAAAATAATATGATCACTGTCAACTTTTGTTCAACCATATCTAATTTGATCCGACATTTTTTTTTTTAGACAAAACAAATCTCAAATCAACAAATGGATCACAAACATGCTAACTTTAAATAAAAACAATTTAAAGAAAAGCTGTTTCAATTTAATCGCTAAAAAAGACAATACTACCTTTATATTCCAGCCCCACCGTAGCTGAAAACAATTTCAACATTTGATTAAAAAAAGTTGAACGACAATTTTGGAATCCTTTGGGGAATACTATCTTTGACGTTCTGGAACAAAAATGGCAGCAAACTGTTTAACGGTTTGTCAAATGGTAATCAACCATTATCAAACTTGTTACAATATCATCCAAGTAACAGTGTTACAGAAAATATGTCACTTTTTTTCGTGACACATTCTTAAAGTCTCTATAGCCTTTCATCATATGTTATTTATTGGTAATCTTCACCACACGGAATGTTGTCATATTTGAAATGACAACATCGACACTTGATCTCTGTAGGTCTGATAGAATTTCATATGACAGTCAAAAGGATTATTGGTCCCTTAATTACCATGCTAACTTCAAAATGTCAGCCATTTTGAACTGTCTAGTGCAAAAACTGTCAATTATACAATACTTATTTTTTTTCTTGTTAATAGTACAGATAGTAAACATCATATCTTAAATTATCTTTTCCACAAGAGTTTATAAACTGTACAATTAAAATGCAGCTTGGAATCAGATGTACATTGAAAACTGACACAATTTAATTACCGGTATACATTCTTATCTTTAAACTGTTTAAAATAACATTCTCTGTCTTATGAAGATGGATACTTATTGCATGCTATACAAAAATTCAACTTGCTGTCTGTCATAAGATAACAGTCATTGGATGCATGGAGGCCTGAATTTTCATGACAAGCAATATGGGCACACATACTTTTTTTGTGTTTAATACTGTGAAACATGTCTAAACCAAACCTTATCAGGACAAACTTTTGTGTTTGGATTAGACTGATGTTCAGTGTATACAAGTCAAATTAACAAAGAATTCCTATATTGGGAGGTTTATCTGAGAAGTTTGACTTATACAGTGAGTATTCTGGTTTATTCAGGGTTCACTTTAGTATTTGTTGCTTCTCCACTAAGCAAGAAGCATTAAAGAAGAAAGAACAAAAACTTGTTGACTCGAAATCAGGATAATGGGTCTGAGTGGAGCAACATGTCTGTACCTGTGAACTGTTGTTTTAGTAAGCTAGCACTATAAAAATTGAACTACAATAACATGTAATCATATTGGTCTAGTGCAAAGCAGAAATCATCACCATCTCATAGAAATGTAACTTACACATGCCATAATCTAGCTGAAAAATTAACTGCCCATTATCACCTTTTTCCCCAATCAAATGCCCTAAGATGAAGAACAGCAACAAAAGCAACTGCATTTTAACTGGATTTTTAATCTCGATCACTTATTTATCAAAATATTTTCTTATTAAAAAGCCTATAAATAGAAATTGCAAAGTTGCAATAAAAAGAATTATGATGACTTTGGATCCTTTGTACAAAAATGTTATCAGTTGTTGGGCTTTATGAACTCTCAATTTGGAGTGGACTTATGTATGCATGTTCAAATATCATCCAAACTAGTTACAAGAACAAAAGTTAAAACAATGAGACCTATAAGATACCATTATTTGGTTCACAAAGGATTCCAGTAAATTAATAGATTTAGTTTGCACAAGCTTCTCTCTGTATTCATTGTATACAATACATCTTTATTCAAAAAAAAATTCCATAATGCACAAATTAAAAAAAATATGTCTTTCATATATATATTTTGTATATTGTTATATCTGAAAGTGCTTTTAACCTCGTCATTTATATTTAGAAGACATCATATATTGTCATAGAAACGATAAATTTATCTAAATTTGATATTATAATTGGGCTATGAAATGGTACACAATATAACATTTTTATTGCATTACTCAAGTTATATCTCAGCTGTGGAGAGTCACTATCATATAAGAATCACATTTTCATTTGTCCCTTTGTGATTACACAAAGCCACAGTCAAGCGACAAAATGCAATTTATATTGTCATTCATCAAAATAAAGATCTTTAATTTTGTCTTCTTCTTTTAGATCTTTCCTTTTAAACAAAAACATTTGGAAAAACGCAGATCACTAAATGAATTCCAAAATTAGATACAATATTTGGACAAATTACACAGTATAGGAAAGTCAAATCTACCGAATTCATCGAATGTCATTACATATAAACTTGACATCATATAAAATGAAATAAATTTGATTATAAACAAGACATAAACTCTCAAAGCAAGGACTGCATTGATAGGCAAATACAAATTGAAACTAATGGCCCGCCAGTGTCATTATATAGAACTATTATAGGCATCCACATGGCTTTCCCTAGCGAGTATTGATCAATTTTACCATTGACACTTTAAAAAACAGATAAAAAGGACATCGAAGTGGTAAGTTTTCTAAAAAGCCAAGCGTTCCTAAATGACTCATAAAACTTTGACAAAAAGATGAAACCTTGAAAGCTTATACTATCTATTCCCTTTTCCTTGTTGATTTTCAATTGAGTCGTAAAAATCTATATAATGTCCCATGGAGAACATTAAACCGAAGAAAGACAAACATGCAATCGTTGAATCTCTGGTGACTGATCAAGTTAATAGAGTTTCGCTTCATGTCGAAGCAATGTTCTGCAAGTTTTCTACTGTCACATTTTATTTCGTCAGTAAAGTGTACACTGGTGACGAATAAAATACAATGGAATCGTTTCTTTACTTGCGATAAACATTTCACTTGGCCATTTCTATTGAGCTACAAAAATCATTTGTTCAAATAAATATGTAAATTTGGTAGATCTTAGCAGTAATGATACTGAATGAAGACATGAAAATGAGCCATTTTATTTTAGTTGATGCACTAAATAATATCATTTAAACATCAGCTTAAAGTAGATTTGTTAAACTATTGTCAATTCTGTCAATCAACTCTTATAGATAAATTTCTATTATGTAAAATTGCAAAACAACAAATAAAAAAATAAAACAGTGAGTTTACGTCATAGATTTCATCAGAATCTATATATGTCGACAAAATGATAGTAATCTGGAGACATGCTGAAACAGGGCAAAATTTATTGTTTTCAGAATGTCTTAAAAACGATGTTTATCTTTGTCAATCTTTGTAATGACTTAAAAATAAAAGTACCTCCACTAAATAGATGTTGGGATCCCATTAAATGGTTTAACCCCACCACATTTTTGTGCCCATTCCAAGACAGGACCTGGATTTCCAAAGCAATATGTTGAAGAGGAGCGTAGCTATAATCTGACAGCCCGTTAGTCTGACAGCCCACTGGTCCGGCAATCCGATAGAGATGTGTTTGTTTTTCACTTTCACCTTTCAAGTAAGAACAGCAACAAAGTAAAACTTTGCGGGAATACATCTAAAGATCTAAAGCTTTAGTTTGAACAATTTTCTTGAATATTTGTATGAATTTGTACTTGTATGACGGAATTTTTTCATTCACTTAAATGAAGAAATTGAAAACTTCTTTAATCCAATGATTATAATTTCAAAGTGACTACATACGATTTTTGAGGGGGTATTTTGGATCAAATTAAATATTTTCATCTTCTTCGCCGTTAAATTATTATTTTTCCTTCAGAGCCGATGTAGCAGGTAATTTGTTTCGAACTGAGTGAGTGACTGTTGTTTAATGCCAATTCAGCATTTTTTCAGCTATATCATGGGGAGAACAAGTAACTTTTCAATGAGATGATGATGAGGTCCGTTTTGTTCCAGACCAACACGCTGAGTTGGATTTTTATAGTGCTAGCTCACTGAAACAACGGTCTGTGGATAGACATGTCGCTCCACTAGGGCACATTATTCTGATTGCTAATGCTACGTGCTTAGCGGAGAAACAAAAAATATCAATTTCATAGCCTTTGGTTTGACCTGACCATGCCTCGAACACACGATCTACCGCACTCGAGACGAGCACGCTAACCATTACTCCAATGATGCAATTTCTTCCGGACTGAAAAGACTGTCTTGGCTAGATGAGCCAGCCGGGACAAAAGGCAAAGGCTATGTATACCGGATCTAGACAATATATTCGGACCTGTTTTCTTTAATTCTCTAAAGTAAATGTCTCGAAAATTAATTTGATAAAATATTTTTAATATCTGCTTCAGTAAACCTTATAAGAATCTTTCAACACCAGTTTTTAATATATGCATCAGTAAACCACAATAAGAATCTAGCAACGCCAGTTTGACGACGGATCTTGCTTTCACACACAAAACTTGACTAAGCGAACATTTCTCATAAAGAACATATATTTTATTTTCATAGAATAGCTATCAAATGTCTGTCGGACTATCGGACTGTCGGACTACTGGGCCGTCAGATTATCGGGCTGTCGGATAATAGGTCTGACCCCATGTTGATGTCATTATTGTATTCCACAGATATTGGTGGAATCACTGAACAGGTTTAGAAGACTAGTTGCCAAGTCACAATATACCCACCTGAGTCTACTCCAATCACCTGGTAATTCATGCAGTTTATGATCAATCAAGATTGGTTCTTGAGAAACATGAAAAATTCTTTTTTGACCACCCTTATATACTAAAAATGGAAAGAGGTCAAACAAATCTGTGGGAATATTATAGACAGGGATTTTTTCTGAGGAATTCAATGGAAAAAACACAAACAAATAAACATTACCAGTACTTAGGTAACAACTGTTACAAATGAACTCTTAGGAGGGAGGAGAACTATGTATTTTTTGTTGCATTAAATTTTCTGTCATCAAATTTTTAAGGAAGAAATATCTTGATCTGAAAGATGCAAAAAATAAATAATCTGTGCTAGGGTTTAAGGTTGTGGTGTCAAACACCACATTCAACAATAATGCAGCTATATCATGGTGGTCAGTTTTATTGGTGGAGGAAAGCAGAGTGCCAGGGGAAAACCACCAACCTGTCGCAATTCACTGACAAACTTTATCACATAATGTTGTATCAACTACACCTTGCCATGAGTTGGGTTCGAACTCACAACTTTAGTGGTGATAGGCATTGATTGCATAGGTAACTGTAATCCAACTACCATACCATCACCACGACAACCCCTAATTAATCTGACCCTGTACTGTTTAAAAAGACACACATTGTATATTAAACTTACCAATTTTTACATGTCTAAAAATAAATTGCCCTGTGTGTACAAAATTTCTGTCTTGGAAGAAAAAAACATAGCCCCTCCACCCCCCCATAAAAGCTTAATGCTATAAAAACTTAATGGCCAGTCCTTTATGATGATCACTATCATACACTGTAACTAAGGTGCAGAAAAACTTAAAAGGTTGAGGGGTTTCTGGTGTTTAACACCACTTTCAACAATATTTCAAGTATATCGTGGCGGTAAAAAAATGTATACGTTGACTGATGACGATGAAGATCAACCAATGCATGGGTTAAAACTGTGACAAAAACGTACATACATATAATACTGTCTTGTAAATTATGTTAAAGAACTTTTACTGGGGTCGCTCACCAAGGAGGAAATTACATGAAAATAAACAGATATGACATCAAAGTGTGGTAATCACTCAAAAGACATCTTTATCATTATACAATTTATTCTCAGCTTGACATGGAATGACAAAACAAGGATTCCTCATATTTCTATGACAGAGGCACTGAGACAGGTTCATAAGGAAGATAATGTGAAAAAAATAACATTACATTACATTTCATTGCCTCAAGGTCTTCTTCCATCAATTTTGTCTTTTTTGAAAGATAATAAAGAACATACAGTCAAACTTGTATTAAGAGGTCACCTATATGACAGGACAGGTGACCTCTTAAAAGAGGTTCAATTCATATGAAATTTTCCATGACAGGACAAGAAAAAACCAAGGTGACCTTTTAACACAGGTGACTGCTTTATAGAGGTGACCACATGGACAGCTTTGACTGTAAATCTATTTATAGATTAGAACAACACAAACAGAACAAATTTAGCCCTGAGCTCACATATCCCTGGGTATTTCAGTGGGATAGCAGAATGAGGACAATATTCTACCTGCTACTCCCCAAAAATAGAGAGAGTACAGAGACTGCAATTAATATCTAGTTTCCTTAAATTTTTTACTTTATGTTTCATTTAAAAACTTGTTTTAAATTCATTTCTGTCTGGATTTTCTTAAAATTTTCAACAACAAAATATTATATAATTATAACCAGAGTACATTTGTATTATTTTATTTCCAGATATCATGATGTTCTGATAATTCAAACATAGGTGTAATTTTGCTGAATTGAATTTGGTTGTATTATATAGTAAAACAATTTTCTTCGAAATTTAAAATTATTTCTATTTTCTATTTATTATATCAATCACGGTATTGTGCAAGGTTATCAGATATTATTGTGAATGGTGGACTACTAAAGAACCATTCCTACTAAGTTTGATCCAAACTGGCTCTCTGGTTTTTAGTGTGATTTTTGTACTCCTAATCGAGAAAACAGCCAATAAAATTGTGCATCCAATAAAAGGCCGTTGGCCACTGGTCCCCTGACGCCAAGGTTATATCGTAAGATTAAATTTTGAAACTACTGTAAACTAGAGGGTCAGGTGAGCCTGTATCACTCATAATTCTGAAAGGGGACCACCCAAGGACCATTTTGAAGTAAGATTTGTCGAAAAATCATCATTATCGAATTTGACCTAGATATTCAAGAGATACACTTACATACCAAACCTAGTTTCAATCTGACTTTTTGTTCACAAGTTATAATTTGGAAACCAAAATATTAGCAATTTTGAAGTATAAAAAGGGTAAGATTTGTCGAAAAATTATCGCTATCACACTTGACCTAGATATTCATGAGATACACTTACATACCAAACCTAGTTTCAATCTGACTTTTCATTCACAAGTTATCATCTGGAAACCAAAAAGCACACGGACGGACGGACAGACGACACCCATTTCTATAGTCCCCTTCAACGAAGCGTCGGGGGACAATAAATACTGTATTATGATTGGATGATTTTAGTGTGAGAGTTCAAAAATCATGCTCAAAAGTTTTTCCAGGTTTTCCTATTTTTGTCAACTGTTCAAATTGTGATTAAAAGCACATAAAATTTCCATAACATCAGAGAGCCTAAATGTCCCCCCTATAAGCCTCCCTGAAGACAAATGACATCAAATATAGCCATGATGGTTTGTCACCGGATTCCAAAGTAGTTCTGTCACATACCTAGGATAAAATAGCTTAGTACTCTATTCTTTGATAGTAATGTGACACAAGATGTTAGTAATTACACTTCTGATAATGACAAGAATGTGTATTCCCTCTGTAAACAACATGACAGATCCACAAACAATGTCATGCAGGCTTAGAGTATATGAAAACAACCCAGAGGAATGGAATCTTACAAGGTTTGGGTTACTATAAATATAGCTTTAAGAAAACAGAAATCTCATACAACTTCAATAAGCAGAATCAAAGGAGGAAACGATAAAATGTAGATAATAGTATACAAATGTATTTTGCTGTTCAATGTTTACTGTGTCTTATTAAGATGACCATGCTCACACATGGTAGTTGGGATACACATCTAACTCTATCACAAGTGTCTTAGAGACACCCCCCACCCCATTTTCTAATCTGGGAAGTGGGGATTGAGATTTGATGTCTCAACAGAATAATTTTTTCACAAGTACATTTTTTTTGTAAGAAAACAAAATTTGTATTTTATGAATTATTATACTTTTGTTTCTGTTTTAGTTACAAATGTATTAGACGTGTTTACAGAATGCACCTTTTTCTAAAAAAAAATTACCACCATGGACAATTTCTTTTTCTTTTTTGGGGGGTTAAAATCAGAGATAACATATTTATATTTTTTTTAATGAAATCCACTCCCATTGCAGCCATGTATTTTGCCAATTAAAAATGAAAGAAGAAATCTTTTGGTTAGTCAGCACAGATTTTTATAAGTTCTCACAATTCTGCCATGTTTTTCACCTGAACAAGATTAAACAAGAAATAGTTTAAGATCACTTAAACTGATCTCCGCACACCTCCATACCCCTTTTCAATTTGTTCAATTGTTTAATTTCTCTGAATGTATAAATTTTCTACTTAAAGAGAATATTATAAGGAACATAAAGAAAATAAAAGGCCATTGGCCACTGGTCTCCCGACGCCAAGGTTATATGGTAAGAATAAATTTTGAAACTACTGTAAACTAGAGGTTCAGGTGAGCTTGTATCACTCACCTGACTTAAATAATTCTGAAAGGGGACCACCCAAGGACCATTTTGAAGTAAAATAAAAGGGGAGTATTTCTGGTTAGATTTGTTGAAAAATCATCATTATCGAACTTGACCTAGATATTCATGAGTTACATTTACATACCAAACCTAGTTTCAATCGGACTTTTTGTTCACAAGTTATAATTTGGAAATAAAAAAATTAGCAATTTTGAAGAATAAAAAGGGATGTAACTCTGGTAAGATTTGTCGAAAAATGATCGCTATCAAACTTGACCTAGATATTCATGAGATACACTTACATACCAAACCTAGTTTCAATCTGACTATTTGTTCCCAAGTTATCATCTGGAAACCAAATATTTGGCAATTTTGAGGTATAAAAAGGGGCATAACTCTAGTAAAAATTGTTGAAAAATTGTCATTATCGAACTTGACCTAGATATTAATAAGATTCACTTACATGCCACACCTAGCTTCAATCTGACTTTTTATTCACAAGTTATCATCTGGAAACCAATTCGGGACACACGGACAAAGTATAA
>MJUT01039522.1:267033-295841 GCA_002080005.1 Gigantidas platifrons
CATTTTTGCAATTTAAACTTAACATCTATCTCTTCTAGTTTTTGAAATAAAAAACGAAAAGTATAAAAATTGTGAAAATTTGATGAAAAAAGGGCAATAACTCCAAAATGGGTAATGGAATTCACATCAAAATTGCAGTGTAGGTAGATCTTGACATGCTGAACATCTTTACTGTTTAAACTTAACATCTATCTCTTATAGTTTTTGAAATAAAGGACGAAAAGTATTAAAATTTTGAAAATTTGATGAAAAAAGGGCAACAACTCCAAGATGGGTAATCAGATTTACTTCAAAATTGCAGGGTAGGTAGATCTTGACATGCTGCACATTTTTCAATTCAAACTGAACATCTATCTCTTATAGTTTTTGAAATATAAGACGAAAAGTATTAAAATTTTTAAAATTTGATGAAAAAAGGGCAATAACTCCAAGATGGGTCATCAGATTTACTTCAAAATTGCAGGGTAGGTAGATCTTGCTGTGCTGATCATTTTTACCCCACGTCAGATTTATGATATTATTAACGGTTTTTGAGTTATTACCCAAAAACCTGCAATTTTACCATATGTTCTATTTTTAGTAACAGCGGCTATGTTGGTTGGTGCACAGCATCACCGGACACAATTTTGAAACTAGACACCCTAGTGATGATTCAAACCAAGTTTGGTTTCAATTGGTCTAGTACTTTCAGAGGAGAAGATTTTTGAAAAAGTTTACGACGGACGACGACGACGGACGCCAAGTGATGGCAATAGCTCATATGACCCTTTGGGTCAGGTGAGCTAAAAAGGGATGTAACTCTGGTAAGAGTTGTCAAAAAACGATCTCTATCGAACTTGACCTAGATATTCATTAGATACACTTACATACCGAACCTAGTTTCAATCTGATTATTTGTTCCCAAGTTATCATCTGGAAACCAAATATTTAGCAATTTTGAGGTATAAAAAGGGGCATAACTCTAGTAAAAATAGTCGAAAAATTGTCATTATCGAACTTGACCTAGTTCTTCATAAGATACACTTACATATCACATCTAGCTTCAATCTGACTTTTCATTCACAAGTTATCATCTGGAAACCAAGCACACGGATGGACGGACGACACCCTATAGTCCCCTTCGACAAAGCGTCGGGGGACAAAAATAGTCATAAAAATTCGTTGAAAAATAAACACTACATAAACATAACAGAAAGGACCCTCTGCCACCATGGGGCCTCTTTTTTTGCAGTGGTAGCAATGAACATCCAATTAACATTCCTATCAAGCTTGGTTTCATTTGACAACAGTGGTCTCAGAGAAGATGATTTAAATGTATAAGTTTATAGATGACAACAAGTACAGACGATGATGATGATGGATGCTAAATGAAGACAATAGCTCATATGACCATGACGGTTAGATGAGCTAAAAATAGCTATATATCAGTAATCATGAATATAGTTACTGAAAATAAAAAAAATAAATTCTAGATCTCATATATGGACTAAAAGAAAAGTAGATTACAGTAAAATAAAATCAAAACATTTAACCAGTAAGTTATTGTTTAAAGAGAAACAAAAATAACCAATGAATGTTTAATCTAATTAAACCCTTTGTACAATATTGTGTAATAACAATCATAATTTGTTTTACAACTTGTTTTTGTTTCCAAGACAATTACGAAGCTAATCATGCATTCTAACGCTATTCACAAAAATGACAAAGTCTAACATAGCAATTAGGGAAGCATCACATGCTTGACGATACACTATCGCTACATTAAACCACAAATCGTCCATTGTCAAAGAATTTGTCGCTTGAACAGTCCTCGATATTATGAATCCCAATTTTGCAGAAAAATTACCGTTTCACGTTTTATATGGTAATAAATCATATTTCAAGAAAGGGAAAGTGGACATCCATTACAGAGAAATTATTGTCATTGTCAATTTGAAAAAAAAAGTCTCCCGATGCAAATCAGAATTGGATTATATTCTATTTAATCTGTTTATCTTTATACAATGACTTTTCATTGTGACATTATGTTTTCTTGTTTGTTATAATTGTCTGTATTGGATTGGATTCTCTACTTTTATTAAACAATATTAGGTCTATAATCTTTAATATGATTGTTGTATTGTTTTAATGCATTTTTTTTTTTGCTCTTGAAAAAAAAATATTCTAGTAATATTATACTCCTAGATAAATTAAATAGACATTTATATGACTGAGTGAAATAATGGAAAATTTAAAAAGATGCCTCTTTTTTTCTAGCAGTGAGCTAATAATATAATAAAAGCTATGCATGGTTCAACAGACATTCTAATATGACGTCCTTCAAATGCTTTGGGCCCAAACCCGTGGTAAAATATGCGTATATTGGTATATCAGCTGATCGGCAACGTCATAATTTGCTTTGGCTGTTCAAATACTGTATTTGTCGTATTACGGTAAATAGAAATAATTCATGGGGGCTTGAATATATATTGATTTTACCACGGATTGGCCCTTTATGCCGATATTTTACCCCTCGCTATCGCTCATGGTAAAATATTTGGCATAAAGGGCCAACCCGTGGTAAAATCAGTATACATTCAAGCCCCCATGAATTATTTCTTAAATAAATTTCAGTTGGTCAAAGGAAACTAAAGTTAAGAGCTATAAATTGTCATATTTTAATTAATTAAGGGGCATAACTCTAGAATGGAAAATTTGTTAAGGTTCAAGCCTTTTATTGTCCCTAACCTTGTGAATAAATTTCAAATGATTTGCTTACAAGGGAACTTAATTATTGAACTGAAACCTGAATAACTGGTATCTTTGGTAAATCAAAGGGGCATAACTCCAGAAGAGGTCATCTGGAAATTTAAACATTGCTTTCAAGGAAGACATAATAAAAGATACAAATCACAATTTCAAACAATATTTTCCTAAATTTCATATCACTGCTTAAGGAGTATGGGCTTCTGGCTTATGGTGTTTAATGCCACTTTCAACAATATTTCAGCTAAATGGGGCAGTCAGTTTTATTGGTGGGGGAAACCGGAGTACCTGGAGAAAACCACCGACCTGCCGCAAGTCACTGAAAAACCTTATAACGTAATGTTGTATCGAGTACACCTCGCCATGAGCAGGATTCGAACTCACAATGTCAGTGGTGATACACTAGTTTTAAAAAGGTTATGGATAAGAAAATAAAAGTGAACATCAGTAGGCTACAAGAAGGAAAATGGTATAGTTTGCTTAAATTCCATCAAGTATGACAAGAAGAATTGTGGATTTTCAGGAGAATGGCTACATTGTAGATACTATCTAAAACACAAAACTATTGCTTTTTGAGTTATCCCTATGTTAAATCTGCTATAAAAGTGACATAATAAAATGGCGGAATTTACAGAAAATGACCATCGGAATGACAGGAGAGATTTTTTTTTACATTTTTTTGTATTAACTTATACACTATTTTTTTTTAGCTATAGAAGTCATTGAATTGCAAACAAAAATATAACATTTTTAAAATCCAATAAAATAATTAAGTTTTTTTCCCCAGTTGGAAAATAATTATTTCCCAAGTCGCAAACCAGCGAGTTTTCTGTAGTGAACACATTTCAGTTACATTTAGAGAGAGATGTCTATTACCAAACTGAAATCATTTCCATAACAGGTTATTTAATTACCATTGTTTTTAAGTACCTACTTAAAACTCATTACTTCATAAAAGGGACAAATCCAATGCTAAAGTTACACTTTACAACAACTAAATTAATAAAGAGGGAAAAAATAAAGCTTACAAATACAGGGTTGACAAATGAGTATTATGAGACAAACAGAGTTATGTCATAAAATAAATTTTTATGTGCTTAATGAATATTACATCAGAGAGTATTCATATTTTCATTTCTAATTGCACTTAAAAGGTCATAAAAATCACAAGTTTCTGTCAACTAGAGATTCCTCTTTTATTGGATGGTTTAGAATTTCAAAATTCAATTAGACAAACGATGATTTGAATTGTCTCAAGACACATACATGTAGTAATAAGAGTGGGTAAGGAATACATTCTCAATAATAACGAGAAGATGAAATATTTGGATCATTAAAACTTTGTTATGTATTTGTCGGCTATTTTCATGACACTCAATTTGTCAGTGGGGCAGAATACAAGGAAAAGTGATTTTTTTACGACAGTCAAACTGATTAGATAGCTAGTTAGTCAATTTGTGCTGTGGGTTTAGATTGTATCATTGACTGGGACATAGTGTCATCCTTGATCTTATAGTTACAAACAAAATATTTCTGACAAATTAGTTTTCTGACAGTTTTAATGATTTACGCGAGCTAGATTTATTGGACTATTCCTGGATTTTATGACTTATTGCACAAGGAACGAGTTCTGTGATTAATGTCCTATTAGATGTCCTTTTGTCCTTTTTGGTAGATAAAATTAATTAGCTACAGTCTTTTTTAATGCCAGCGATTTGCATAACTTTTTTATTTGTTGACAATGCAGCAGAATTTCTGATAGCATGTTCGTGTATCTTCCCAGAATCAATTTTCGTAACCAAGAAAAGTGTTTACATAGAAATAACATTTCAGTAAATTACCAATATTTTTTTTTTTTTATGAAATATAGAAATAAGCAATTAAAACATTCACATGACATTTTGGTCATATTTGATCTTCTGTTAACATCAAATCAAAATGTTTGTTATATTAACGGCACTAGTTTATCTAATTTTCCGTCATACAGTAAAATTAGTCAAATAAACAAGAAATGTTATTATTTGCTTTGACTTGATCAGTTTTAATTTTAAGCCTTCCTTGCTTTATAATACCATGTAAAAAAATTGTACTAAAAATCAAACAAGGCAAGCAACCTGTAGTGTACTTCTTATCATAAGATGCTTTTTTAAATGTTGTCCCAAATGTTTTGACCTTGAGGAGCTAATACAATTCATGGTTATACAAATGGTCACTTTATTCCACTTGTATTTGGTGTTAGCTTTGAAATTCAAAATCTGAAGAACATGTGTTGAATTTTAAGAGCATTTACAATGTTCATACACGACCATAAAATTTACATTCAAACTGTTGTCCACATATACATTGAAACAGCTATGCACAAGGCATTCGCTTAATTGTATTTTGCCTGTATTTGTACCTGAAATTTACCTGTAATAATTACAATGTACCTTTAAATCACGAAAAGCCTATAAGTTTTAATGACATAATGCACAGATCCTTAAGCATGATATAGGTATTCATAACTGATATCTGATTGGGAAAGAGTTTACCAGAAAACAATATGCAATTCCACATTATTGTTTGATCTAGATAAAGAGAAATATCATATCTGCTAACTGCATTCATTTTCAGGAATAAGAAATTAATATTGAATTAAACTATACTGGGACATTAAAAGCAGGGAAAATTAATTTTCAGAGTCTTCACAGACCCACTTATATTTCAGTCTTTTGGTTTTCAGAGTTGGAAAATATAATACAAAGATAATTCTATACAAATGTTTAATGGGAAATTCTCAAAATAAATCATTTCTACAAATAAGTTGAACTTTACAATTGATGTGTAAATTGTTTTTATTTTTATACATATACAACACTGCTATGATAATGATACCAAACATAGTTTGTAAGTTTGATGATGATTGGTTGTTTCAATGTGACCTCTGACATGACCTGAAGTGACATTGTTAGGGTCGTTAGTGTCATTTCTGCAATATTTGGTATGATCCTGACAAGATGACAACAATAACAATGGAATAATTTATTCTGTATTACTATCTTTACATCCTGGCATTTCTGTTGGACAGATTGAACTTTTCACAAGTGATGAACACATAGAATATCAGCAACTTGACATCATATACTACTTATATTGTTCAGACTAACTTTATATTGTGTTGCTGCAGTAGTCAGACATAGTGTGGTAAATCACTGTGATAGACATATCACTGAACATTTTTCTACTAAATTGACCTGCAAGATCTGAATTACAACATCTTGAAAATCCTATATCAACAGCTGACCAGTGAGAGTAAAAGCATCTAGCAGGATTCTTAAATAGTTCTGCAGTTTAAGTACAAATCAAATGCCCCACTGATAACTTTGAAATTTGAAAAATCTAAGAACAGACACAGCAAATGGAAGACAGACACCAAGTAACTGCAGAAGCTCATAGTCTTTGATCATCTGTGAGAGGACAAAAACAATTTCAAATCATGAGAGTCTTGAGTAATTTTCTAGCTGTGAGACTCGTTGCATGCAAGATCTTCTAAAATAGTGTCATACCAACAGAGACAGGATTAATATACAAAGATTCACATTTTTTTTTGTGTAAAAACATTTTATACTATACCTGCAGTTCCAAATTGGCATTTTTCTCTCTTAATCTGGTAATCTCATTCTGAAACTTGCCTAAATCTTCATTAACATTGGACCTTAAAAAAAGGATTTGTATGTCATTATAAATTAATATTATACATTTACACACTGTAGATATATAAGATCTATAAGTTATATAATTGTACTATAAAGTAAATGTACAAGGAATAGATTAAACAATTGTTTAGAGGTTTATGGTGTTTAACGCCACTTTCAACAATATTTCAGTTATATCATGGCGGCAATTACTTGGATATTAATACAACATAGTAGTATTGTTTGAGGGGGAGTTATGCTGTTTAATGCCACTTTCAACAATATTTCAGTTATATCATGGCGGCAATTACTTGGATATTAATACAACATAGTAGTATTGTTTGAGGGGGAGTTATGCTGTTTAATGCCACTCTCAACAATATTTCAGTTATACCAATTTATTGGTAGAGGAAACTGGAGTACCTTGAGAAAACCACAGATATGCTGTAAGTCACTAACTATCACATAATGTTGTATCGAGTACACCTCGCCTGAGCGAGATTCCAACTCATAATGTTAGTGGTGATAGGCACTGATTGGATAGGTAGTTATAAATCCAACTACCATATGATCACTGCCATGACAGCCCCACGGAAAGGTTATATAATTGTACTTCAAAGTAAATATGCAAGAAATAGTTTGAACAATTGATTAAATATCAATACAACATGATAGTATTGCTTGATATCAGTCACATTGTCAAAACACCAAAGTAATGATCTTGAAAAACATAACCATCTTGAAGTCAGGGCTCACCACACATAGTAAAAACAGGGCGACTTGACATCTCTCTCTCTTGACTTAAGGGCGAAGTGAGGGAAAATCTGGGAGACTTCCAAAAATCGATCCAAATTTTAATGTTTCTTTCCCCACTACCGCATGTTCCCCTACCTTTCACAAAATGAACGTGCTGCACAATGATCTTAAAAAGGAGCTTGGAATAAAATATTGAACATCAAACCCTGTATGGGTAAAATTTCAGGAACATGGGAGCTCCTTTTATGTTATTATTGAAGAAAAAGTATGATTATTGGTGGGAAAAAATATGGACTTGAAAAGACTGACTAAAACTTTGCTTTTTGACAGAAATTGGGCGATTTCATTGAAACCAAGGCGAAGAAGTTGCCTACTTCGCCTGGTTTGGTGAGCCCTGTTGAAGTCCTTACTACTTTTAATGTACATAGATTTTTTTAATCATATATCAAAATGATCTGTTTCATCTATCACAATAAAAATATATATATTTAAAACAGAATCTGTCAATTACTGTAAGGTATCAATTGTGCCCTATTACCCTGTCAGGTCTTTAATCTATTTCAGATCATTTTAATCATGTACATATAAAATGAAAAATCAAAATGTTTCCTCCTAGGTTGTGATGATGTGTGCATGATACACCCTCAATATTAGAAAGTTGTTTACACATGGCCATGCCTTGCAGTAATATTCCAAGTGCATTTGTACTCTTGCATCTTCCAACAAGAACACTGAATGTCATATATAGACGTTAGAGAAAACCGAAGGGACAATCAAGAATGGACAATCAGGGGAAACTGGCAACATTGGATACTCAAGACACAGGATGAGAACAAACAAAACAAATAAAAACACAACACAGAAAACTAAAAAGATGAGCAACATGGAACCCACCAAAAACAGGGGATGAACCCAGGTGTCCATGATGGGTAAACAGTTCCTACCTCTTATAACATAACTGACAATTGCAAATAGCAATATTAAAAAATGTTTTTACCAACCTGATGGCTAACTCTGTCAGTTCCCTTGTCTTCTGTGTTAGAACATGTTGTAATTCTTCAATACGATCATCTTTAATCTGTAAAACTTCTAAAACTTTCCTGTCTTTGATTTCACTTTTTTCTTTTTCTCTGAAATTTTCCAAAATAAGGGGGTAAAATTTAAAGAAGAAAAAATTGAGTATCGGTACATCAATTCAGAAGACAATTACTGACTTGTGTATTCTGATACATTGTAAGCAAGAAACAATCAAGTAAAAATTAATCACATCTGAATATAAAAACTATCTATTTACTGGTGTTTTAAATTTTTCAATAGGTTAAATATGAATAGCTTTCAATTTATGCTAGAATGCGTAATGAAAAACTACTTACAAAGAGACCAGACCTGATGGTCATAAAATTTTAAAAGTACAAGTTGAGCATTCACACTCCAAAGTGGTCCAATCAGAAGGTTGTATTTATTGGATTTGATGTTCTGATTGGATGTTTTTTTAGTAGGAGTACAAAACTCATACTCGAAAGTTTAATGACTGTCAGAGCAGATAATTTCTTTAATAATAAGTGAGCAAATATTGTTAAGCATCAAGGGAGCAACTTTTCAACTACAGCTAAACCTGCCCATGTGGTCACCTCTATTAAGCAGCCACCTGTATTAAAAGATCACCTTTTTCATGTGAATTCATAAAAATTTCATATGAATTGAAATTCTTTTCAGAGGTCACCTGTCTTAACAGACCACTTTTTCTTTTTCACAAATAAGACTTCCTAATGCAGGTTTGAGTCCCCACCGTTTTACTGTACATTTGTATATCATGGCAAATCGGATTCTGAATTCTGCTGGTACTAAACCTATTAAAAAAGTAGCAGTCACCAGTAGACATATTACATACTGCATGCATAGTCCTTGCTCCATCTCCTTAAGATTAAGGGTCAGAGTGGCTGAATGGTTATGGTACTTTTTATCGTAACTTTAACACCAGTGAGAAGGGTTCATGTGCTGATACCCACCTTCCATTTTTGATATTTCCAGAAATCTACCCCCCATGGCTAAAGTTTATCACACATGAGTTTGATTTATCGATAACTGTATAGGCCTTTCCTGATCACCAATGGTTACTTAAAGCGAATATATCACTATGCACTATGTCGATATTGAAAAGTGAGTCTGAATTAAAATTCCAGGGTTAATTTAAACTCTATATGATTTACTTGTTTATGAGGAACTTAATATATTTTGCATTCTAAAATGCATGTAAAATAATCAGGAATTCCGAATTCTTTTTCTAAAAGACTAAGATGATAAGATTTTAAACAGGAAAGATGCATAACTTGGAGTCTAACTTAACCAGATTAATAACTTTCTTCTATTTTAATTCAGACTTCTCTATACCTATATACATGTATATGGTTTTATGACAATAAATATATATCTACCACAGTGACTTACCTTTGTATAACAAGGCTGATGGCCTGAGTAATGTCTGGATTCGCTACCTGAAGCTTTTTCCATAATGACCATACAAAATCCTTGTCAGCCTGAAATTATTGGGTGATGTCAATGACTTATAGTTTATATTTACAAAACTACAAATATAGAAGCTTATATCAAACTCGTACCTAACTTAAGTTGCTTTTCATGATTGATTGATTGATTTTTAATGCCAGCCTTAGCAGTTTTTCAGCAATATCGCGGCATGAACAAATTTTATAATAACTTAAGACACCTTAAGACCATGCTTTTCATGTAGCTCAAAATTAAAAAAGTTAATAAAGTTTTAATTAGTTTCTCATTTCTTAGAAGACTATATTTTTTTAAATAATATAATGCCACTCTGGATTCCTCCACCAATAAAACTGACAGCCACAATATAGCTGAAATATTGTTGAAAGTGGCGTTAAACACCATAACCTTAACCCTTGTAATAAAAAAACCTGATATATCATGCTTCAAAGGGTATATTGAGTATTCTAACACGACATCCTTCTTTCGCTTTGTAGACAAACGAGCGACTTAGCAATGGTATAATCTCATTTGCACATGCGCCAGTGAATGTGACCGACTTTTCCGTAGTAAATGTACGTGATGATGAATTATCGTCTGCTCAAATTTGGCAGCATAAATTGTGTGCGACATTTTCTGCAAAGTAAATATAAATTACCGTCTTCCAATCAAAGTATATTACTGTATTTGTACACGTAGACATATCAGAATCAAAATAAATCATGGAAGCCAGAATGTGTTTCGAGTTTTAACATGGGTTGGCAGATATTAGTAAATTTTATCCTTCGCCTGCGGCTCAGGATAAAATACTAATATCCACCAATCCATGTTAAATGTCAAAACACATTCTGGCTTCCATGATTTATTTTTTAAACTATGAGTAATATACTCGTACAAGAAAGGAAGTACACAATGCAAATGGCCTACATGCATGTGAAACTACATTTTTTTTGTATTTTTGAAAGTTAGAATTAAACAGTCAAGTTACCTGGCACTGTTTTAAATCGTCTGATAAAGCTCTGACCTCAGATCTCAACCTTCCTGTATCATCACCTATTAAGTAATCATATCAATGAAAACAATATTGATATATTCATAGAAATGAAGATTCTTTTTAATATGTAACTAGATTTGACACAAATTTCTCAAAATATAAGATAACAAGAAATGTGTGCATCACAAAATACGCCCATCTATATAAATAGGGTTTTTCCCCTTCCACAGGGGAATCGTGTGGCCAAGTTCGGTAAAGATTCAATATACAGAACTAAAGTTATTGTGTGGAAATGATCATGTTGTCAGAAATTCTATCTATATAATAGTAACGGTGATCTTGACCTTTCACCTAATGACCCAAAATAAATAGGGTTCTTCTCCTTCCACAGGGGAATCATGTGGTCAAGTTTGGTAAAGATCCAATATACAGAACTAAAGTTATCGTGCACAAACGATCATGTTGTCAAAAATTATATTTATAGTAACGGTGACCTTGACCTTTGACCCCCAAAATTGATAGGGTTCTTTCCCTTCCACAGAGGAATTGTGTGGTCAAGTTTGGTAAAGATACAATATATAGAATTAAAGTTATCATGCGGAAACGACCCTGTTGTCAAAAATTCTATTTATAGTAATGGTGACCTTGACCTTTGACCTAATGATCCCAAAATAAATAGTGTTCTTCCCCTTCCACAGGGAAATCATGTGGCCAAGTTTGGTAAAGATCCAATATACAGAACTAAAGTTATCGTGTGGAAACGGCCTTGTTGTCAAAAATTCTCTATTTATAGTAATGGTGACCTTGATCTTTGACCTAATGACCCCAAAATAAATAGGGTTCTTCCCCTTCCACAGGGGATCATCTGACCAAGCTTGGTAAAGATCTGATATACAGAACTAAAGTTATTGTGCGGAAACCTGTGTGGAAGCCCGCACACCCTACCCAATCACATAATATGGCTCGTCTCGAGACGGGCGTATAAAAAGAATTTGCATGAAATTAAAAAGTAAATAATCAATTGCAAGCTGATATAAATTTACAACGAATTATATCTACCATGAACAAAATGTCAAGTAAGGTTTTTTGTTTTTTTTGGAAGAGCTAAGGTCAAAAGGATAATCTTTAGTTTGTTCATTATTTACTGATACAATAAAATGAAAAACAGAAAATACAACACTTTGGGAACAGTTCTAAAATCTAATAAAAAAAAAATAGAAGTTTTTTTTTAAAACAACAAATTTTACCTAAGTCAAACATTCCAGTCATCTCTCTAATTTCCTCAGCCCATCTGTATGTCAGTTAATTCTAGTTGGCAAACCTTATATAATAATAAAACAAAATTAATGTTAAAGATTATATCCACAATTTCTTCTTTGTTTTCAATGAATTTAAAAGGTGATTTCATTGCTGTTTCACCTGTTACAGTCACAGAAAATGTAAGGGTTTTGTGAGTATACAGTATGATAATGTATCTCAGGCCAAAATAAAAATATAGTTTGTTTGCCCAAACGCGACCGACCCAAAAAAATCCGCCGAGTCAAATTCTTTTTTTGCTGTAAAATTTCGAGAGAAAAAATATTATTTCCAGATTTTCAACGTGTCCGCGGGTTCCGTATAAAATATTTCGTGCTTACAACAACACTACAAAATCCTTGCCAGGAAGCGCTTAAGTGATACTGATGAGATTTTTTTCAATATCCTCAGCATCTATCATTATAGATTGAAACCACATGAAATCGGAAATGGCAGACAGTTATTTTACACTGTCTTCGTCTGTTGTAGTCAAAAATGATAATAAAGTGAAACCGATTGTGTCAAACAAGACTCTACAGATGTAACAACAAAAAAACATGGAATGACGTCTTCGACGAGGTGACAGACCCCGAAGAAGTGGACTTGAAAAAGACAGATCAAATTTTATTGACAGTCTCGGACAGAGCTGGACAGTCTGTCTATCAAACTCAGTGTTATTAAAGGAATGACCTGATGTTCAATGCCAAAATATACATATGTGACATTTTAAAATGTTAGAAGGATCTGACATTGTATTAGATAACAATCATGTTAAACTGTTCTTTATGTTCTAGTCAAACTGTTGTTGTGTTCTAGTCAACTATTAAAATTCAGTAACCTTGATTTATTATATTCAATGCTTATCAACACAAAAAGTACATTTTTTTAAGATTCCTTGGAAAGACATCCCTTGCTTTTGGGTTTTTAAATGCGTTTTAATAGTTTCACAAATCTGGTGCTCCAAAAAAATTTAAAAAAAGAATTTGCCTACCTACCTACCCATACCCAAAAGTCATGGGTCGGGTTTGGGCAAACTGAAATATTTTTATGGATGGCCTCAAGATTTCAACACATTTTTACTCTTTTCATTTTCAACAATTGAATGCTACATATATATATCGTCATTTATTCTCCTAGATATAGGATTATGATATTAGATTCTGACATTATGTGTAATATAATATTACAAGTACTGACATCACATTTCAAAGAGATATTAAATCTGCTACTAACACAACACGACAAATTAAAGACCGTCTATTGAGTACGCAAGTGGGGCATGAGAACCTTATATTACAATGAAGGGTTACACTGGATACATCATGATATGACCGCAGCATCCTAACAAGGGCTTCCTCCTGCACAAGTTTTACTAACAAGGGGCTCTCATGATCAAGAGCCTGTAATAGCTCATCAGGTCCTTAATTCCAGTTTTTAAATCTTTTAGAAAAACTCAGAATATAGTTTATGTTAAACAAGTTAAAATTCAAATTTCAGCTGCCCCAGCTTCAAATTAACCTATTTTTGCCAAACTTATATTTTTTTGTAATGGTACATGTAGCTATCTTAAAGGAAAAGGCCATGGTATTGACAAGTTAGCGTGAAAATTTAAATGACAGTAAAAAAAAGACATTTGTATTAATGAATGTTAAAAATAGTATACCGTAAGGTAGAATTTGGTCATTGAAGTTGCCTGTTGCACCAAATAATGGGGATCGCCATTTTTCAAAACTCTCCAATGTGGAGGAGACAAAAGCCTGAAAAGTGGCGTATACATTCTCGGATTATGCCTTCCCGTTACGTCACGCAATCGGTATCGTATATTATATCAGCATTGATCAGTTGCAATTTTATCATTAAAAATTATGTAAATCGTAAAATAACGTGGTATATATTTATCTTTTGATATTTACAAAATCATTATGACTTATGTTAAGCATTTTATTGCACTAAGTAACGAAGGGAAAGTGTGAGAAGATTTTTTGTGTGTAATATTACCGATCCGGACAGGACTACCTGTCAACACAATGATCATCGATCAGTGACCTCGAAAAACACGGGAAATTATGACAGCATTGGGGACAAAAAAGAAAAACATGTGTAAGCACAAAACGAGTTAAAAATGACAGTTATTTAACCTACGACCAATCACGTAAAACATGAAATTATACGTAGAACCCCCCTCCCCCGATACAAATAAACTCCTTTGTTTTATGAAAATGGAACATGTGATGGGAATATTAAGAACAAAATTAGAACGATATACATTTATAAACATTGTATTGCAGTTGATCTGATATTAAAACATAACCAAACGGGCACAATGTTGGGAAGAGTCAGATACATGTTATTTATTCAACTAACATGATACGACTGAGTGACGTCACATGAAGAGGTGTCATGGCCGCTTACACTACGACAGGAAATTCCAAATAGTCATATTTCTAATTGGGTATATTAATGTTAATAAAGGTGTTTTTTTTTAAATAATAAGTTATTTACGAATAACAAGTTATAATGAATTGAATTAAAACAACTTTTCAACTGACTGGTCTTTTCCTTTAATAAATGAAGGGTTATGCTGTCACATACAATTTTGAAAGTAGGCAAACGAAACATAGTTTTATTTAATTTGGCAACAAAGATTTAAATGTGATATATTATCAAAATAAGCATAATTTGCATAACCAATATAAATTGGCTGAAAAAAAATTGCAGTAATAGTGTTGGTTTCTTAGTAGAAGATTTTAATGTGATATTTTTATGAAATAAACCAAGTAATAAATAGTTAAAAAAAAATAGACAGTGATGACCGACTATATTTTCAATTCAATTTTAAATAATAAAATAAATTCAAAAACAAGCAGGTGTGTAGTTTCATTATTACCTGAAATATATTATAAAGGTACATACACTATTACATGATAGAATTTATCTAAATTGGACATGCCCTGTGCATGGGAATGAAGCCATGTAAGCAACTTGGGGTCCCATAAGAAGCAAAGATGGTGACCTTATAATGTAATGTTAATTTTCCTTACAAAGAAAGACGAAGAACTATTCATTCATTCATATCGTAAAGGGGGAATATAAACACAGATCATTTACTTTTTAACAGATGAGTGATAGTTCGCTCTTAACGATAACACCATATTAAGGACCATAAGAGCTAAGATTCCGCAGCTACCTGTATACAAACGTGTACTTAGCTTAATATACATTGTATTTTGGTCTAAACGAAAGTCTTATGACGGTATGACTAGTCTATCAAATGCTTGTTTCTCAAGTCACACCTGCTCCTAATAGGTGTAGCATTGAATTTTCAATGTAACAGGGAAAGGAATGTGCATGTAGTGCCATATTTTGGATCATGTGACACAGTGCATAAACTTTGCACAATGATGGCACACACATGCACTTTAATTTTGAATCATTTTATGTGTCATTTTTGTCATCAAACGACGACAAGGTTACCTAGATTGTGCAATGTGTAACTGCAAAACAATATTTTCATTCAAACATTGCCATTGTCCATGGCATTGCAAGAGCAGCAAAGTCTTTAAAATGTCTGTTTTGAGATTAATACAAAGTACAAACACTTTTGATTTATTCCGTCATTGAAAGCTATACATTACTCAATTTCTTATTTACACACGAAACCTCATACAGAGAGACATTTAGAAATCAGTTTTGTAAGTTTTGTAAAAGTTGCATGATTGGACACGATTTTATTCATTTTTTAAATGATTAAAATAGTAATTTGTCAAGAAAATGGGTACTATTTCTGTCAAATAACATTCCTTTAGAGTTAAAATTTTTAAATGACATAGTTTCACCAAAGATATTTTCTGAAATCGTTGAAGTAAAAGGGTTGTTTACCTTTTTCAAAGGTAAAACATAAACCGGAAGTTTGGAAACCCGCTGCCAAACAATTGCCGCAAAACGTACTTGTCGTAATAAATATTTATTCTCGTATAAGGAAACCTATATTTTCTTTAAAGAATTCCAAATTAGTAAGAAATAAAATATAAATCGAGTATATTGGTGATTTCTAAATTGTCAATAATTCTTTAAATACTAAATTTATATTTACGACAATAAAAAGTACAAACTCCCGCCAAAATGTCATGATTTAAAATGAACTTTCATTTTAGTCTATTATTTACTGACGTTGAAATTCAGCTTATAGTATTATGCCACATTTTAAATGACCTAGATAAATCAATTTTTGTACTGAAACTCCCTTGCAAGCGACCCAAGGACAAGACCAAATAGATCTAAACTGAATGGGTCATTGGGGATATCACTCCTTTAAAATGTTTTTATAATGGGTCTGTTTTCAGTATTATATGCTCATTATTTCAGTATCTATAGATCACAAAGTGCAATTGCCATTTTTAAACACAAAGTGCTGAGGTATTGTCTAGTCGTAGACTTTCTTTGTAGTTTTTATATTTCAATGTGATAAATAATATAGATCTATTATTATTATCTGACTTATTTCAAACTAAAAGCTGTGATATTTCTTTTGAAAGTTTTCTTTTATTGTACTATACACATCCGTACATTGTGTGCCACCATAAATTTAAAGTAAAAAATTATAGTGTTCCACCCTCACTAGTAATAGAGCATAAGAAAAATTCATGTAATGACATATTTTGTGTTTTTATGGGCCCCTTTCAAAATGAAACCTTTGCTGATTTTGCAGTCCTTTTTTATAAGTTTGTGGTGAAGGAAGTCGTCTTTTATGGAATATTTTCTCAAAGGTGTTAACTAATGGTAATAAAAAGTAGATATTGTTAGAAATTACTGAATATAGACTGCTTTGTTTGTAAATTTTCCCTCCAAAAATTAAAAGTTCATCTTCCGCTGCCACATAATTAACAATAACTTCAAGCATAGATGTATGGATTATAAATCTATAATTGATTGATACGAAATAATACACAAGAGTAACATTAATTATCGATTTCTTCTGTAATTATCAACAATATTTTCCCTGTGATCACTGGAAATTATCAGTAGTAATCTAAGAATAGATTTGTGTGTGTATTTGGACAAACACATGACAGGTATGCGTCACAAATAGTTCCAAAATTTGCCAACGTAAAACAACGAAAGTACTTGAGACCATGACAAAATAGTAAGAAAATATCTTTAAAGCCATTTTATATTATGTAAAATTTCAAAAATATATTCAATGAAAGTATTGGGACTATGTAATTTTATCTGATCAGTTGGTGGGTTAATTGAGCATAGTGACGGCTTAGTCTCAAACTTCCCAGGAAGTCAGTGACAAAAATTAAAATTTTTCTATTTTATTAACAAAAATTAAGCTAAATCACCTTATTTACATGACTGGAGTTGTATGACAAATACTTCATCAACATTTTTTTCTATAAATGTATCTAGTTCTTTCTCTCATTTTTTAGCTCACCTGACCCAAAGGGTTAAGTGAGGTATTGTCATATCACTTGGTGGAAATGTCATTGTCTGTAAACTCTTACATTTTAATCTTCTTCTCTGAAACCATTGGGCCAATTTGAAACAAACATGGTAGGAATATTCATTTGATGATCCTGTAAAAATTTAATACTAGTAGTACAACAAAAACAATCAGAACCAAACTTGGTTCATTGGATGGTTCTATTAAAAGTCGACCAGTTTTTTTTAATGAAATTCACCTAATCTATGTACATAAATTGTTGAGAATGTTGACAGTGGTATTACTTTATTTTATAATACAGAAAATGTTTATGCAATCCTTGATTCGATCATGTTTGATAATGACCTGAATTTTGTCCAATACATTTTTGCTACATCTAAAGATCATTTTGACTTTATTGTTAAATATTTATAATAGTGTTAAAGGGTTATTGCCCTTTATTTAACTTCCTTGCATTTTAATTAAGTTGTTTATTTATAAATAGTTTTAATGTGGTCTTTTTTTACTTTTATGATGTTTATTGATTGAAATGTTTGTTGTTTGAGAAAATTTTAGCTTATGTGAAATATGTATTTTCCATTTTTTCACAAAAATTTCTCATAACCTTTGTGCCATTCAACCAGAATTTTAGATGAATGGCCATCAAATATGTGCATTTTTGATGAAACCAATAAGAAACAACTACTGACAACACAATTATAAGCTTCATATCTGATCATATTTAAAATGCTGAAACGACAGACAAATTTGATGTTCCACCATCCAAGATGATCATCATGATTGAAAAGAGAAATTTCTTCAAATGACCAAAAATTGGCATTTTAATCAGTTTGGCTTGAAATTTGAACTTTTAACAAAAAGCTCATGAGTTATTTTACATATTCCAGTTTTAAGCACACCTGACCCATCGACCCCGATAAGAAGGATAAGTGGGACTACTAAACTTCTAACTTGCCCCTTTTCGTGTAACCTAAAATATGATTTGTTGTCTGTAAACTTGTTCCAATCATTTAGCTGAAATATTTCTCATTCGACGTTAAACGACAATCAAATGTAATCACTGGGTCAACATTACTGACGTCTGACTACATCTAATTATGTTGAAAATAATATTGACTTGGAAAAAAGTGAATTATCACCCTTCTAATATAGTATAACATATGCACTTTTATATTTTAATTTATTTATAAACAATATTTGAGATTGACAAAAAAACTTTCGATGAAAGTGAAAAATTGTTCTGTGCTTAAGTTAATATCAAATATACAGTAAGGTTCGTCTTCTGCCAATATTTAGTTCTAACATTGCCATGAAATATTATGAGTAGCGACAGAATTAGAGATTAGGTGAAATGTTTCCTTTATCTTTTCTTATCCTGTATGTAGACAATGATTTGAGAATTCTGTTTTTGAAGGATTTACATGCGAAAAATGCATTATTTTTCGTCAGGTTTTTGTCCTGTTGATAGAACATGCCTTCATAGATATTTAACAACTATTATCTCTGATTTTTTTGTGTGTGTTACTGGTACATCATTTTAATTTTCAAAGAAAAGACAAATATGCAGGTTTTTTTTTTCAAAGAATATACTAGTGTTTCCTGTAAAGTACATTTGCTATATACTGCCAGAAGGTTTGATAATCATATTTTTTTGGACTATTTGTCCTAAAAAAAAAATTATCTTTAAAGAGCATGAACTGTTTTCCAATTTCAGACTATGGAGAATTTGTCAACTAGACATATATTCCACAGAAAGACTTAAAAAGCCCACAAAAAAATTATACTTACAAATCCACAGTTACCAAGTATTTAAGTTCATTTAGTAATTAATCTGAAAATATTGTCAATCATGAGAACTTTTTCTTTTCAAAATGAAATGAAATTGTGGTAGAGTATTCCTAGAAGGTTGTCATTAAAAAATAACACTGTTATTTCTCGTCTGGCTTTAATTCCCATTAATTCATCTTTTTCAGAATAATCATGCCAGATAAAAACCAACTTGGTAGAAATATTCGTTGGTTGATTAACTTCCACATTTTCATTTGTGAAGAATTGAGGTTAAAGCTAGTACATGTATTAGAAGATGACATGATAAAAGAAAACTGAAAATTATGGATAACAAGCACAGCTTAGTGGGAGCCAGGTTTGTAAGCTAAAATCATTCTAATAAAGGGAAAAGAACAGACAATATGTACAATGGCCAAAAAAAAAAAAAAAAAAGTCCAACAATGATCAACAAAACACTACACAAAAAACTAAAGTTTGAGCTACACAAACCCCACGAAAACATGACGGTGAACTTGGACATTGTGAAAGGGTAAGCAGTTCCGTCTTCACTAAAAGTTACATTACATGGAAATAATGAAGCTTAATCATGAAAAATTAATTAATTTCATTCAGATTAACTGATGTGATTTGATCGTTATATACAGAAGATGTTTGAGATGTAACTACTTGATATTATATATAGAATAGTGTGGTAACAGTTTTCTTGAAGGTTGAGACAGACATTATCACTAGTATAGCAGCGATCCCGATAGGACGAACTGTGTTAATGTTTGTTGATACCTTCAAAACTGAAATTGTTTTTATTGGTATTAAACATCATAGCTTGTTTGACATCACACTGACCAATATTGTCCAGTATTAGTGTCATTTTACTGTCAGTTTATACTGATAATATTACTCAGATGAAAGGAAAAATGTCCAATATACTGATGATATAAATTACTGAATAGTCCATATTGCCATTATGGCATCGTTGGAACCCCACGACCTGGTCACGATCCGATACTTTCCACTCATCAATGAGGGAAATTAGGGTTATGGTGTTTAATGCCACATACAACAATATTTTAGTTATATCATGGTGGTCAGTTTTACTGGTGGAGAAAACCACAGAGCTGTTGTCATCAATGAGTAATACTAAAACAAAACAGTTATTTTAGATATATTTGTATACTTCACAATATTTGATTCCAAAAACAAAAATAAAAGTATGGTAGAAAATTAATCTTAGTATTTTATATGTCACACCTGTAATATAAATTCACCAACTTTCAATCTGTTACGATTAATCATTTTAAAATTCACTTCTTAAAATGATTGTTTTTTGTACTTTGCTAGGTTTGTGAATATACAATTTTTTTGTACATATATATAAATATATTTGTAGTAGCCAAGTGTTCAGAGAGATGTATCTTGTGAAGCAGAAACGTAGACGGATGAAAGAACTATATAAAAAGTCTGATTATGAGGTAAGAAAAACCCCAAAAACTATGGAGCTTTCGACCAGACCTTCCTCACCGGTACTTTAATAATGTTTTGGTCAAAATTATTGCATCACAATAAATCATTAAGCAACAATATAGATGTACACATGTATAAAAATGTCACGGTCACATAATGGGAAAAAAAACATATTACTCTTTTGTATAAAACTTTTCCTGTAATTCTACACTGAGGTTTACAGTATTTTTTACAATCATTCTTTAAACTGAATATCCCTAGCATTCCAGGGGCCGTCGTGGACGTAATCATATGGTAGTTGGATTTACAACTACCTTTGCAATCAGTGTCTATCACTACTAAATTTGTGAGCTTGAACCCCGTTCATGGCGAGGTGTACGCTATACAACATTATGTGATAAAGTTTGTCAGTGACTTGCGACAGGTCGGTGGTTTTCTCCGGGTTCCTACGCCAATAAAACTGACTGCCACATTATAACTGAAATATTATTTAAAGTGGTGTTAAACACCATAAACCTAACCCAAACATAACATTCCAATTTGTTTGCAGTTATGGCCATTGATTCTTTTTTGTGGGTTTTATACACCAGTACATAGCTGTTATTTGTAGATTGCTTTACACACTGTATTTACTGAGTAAATGTTTTATGCTGATTTCAAATAAATTTTATATTATTATATAGAAATTGTGTAAACATTTGAAATAAAACAATTCTGAAACAAAACAAATATTTAATCAAAATCTTTTTTTTTTCATAGACGAAAATTACAATTACACGAAAACCATTGATCTGATTATTTAATTCATAAAAACAATCAAATCGTTTTTATCTTGATCTAATCAATTTCTTCAAATAAAGAAAATGAAAAGAAATTGACAAGACATATGGTCATTTCATGTTTATTTCTTTATTCCCCCTTTGATCTGCTACTAATTGTTGAGGACAAAAACATAAATCAGCTTTCTATGTCATTGTTGTTTGAAGGAGATACTTTTGGCCAATGGGTGTTGAGCTTTTGTGGGGACTTGGTGACAATTGATTAGATATAGATTTTTTTCTACAGAATAATCAAATGACATGTTTAAAAATTGATCATTTAATTAGTGCTTTGCAATTTCATTACCTGTAGTGGGACTTAGTGTGACACGAATCTATCAAAGCTACTTAAGGTATTTGTGTGTCCTGTTAAGGCCAAGGCAAAATAAATAATAATTGTCGGGGTTTTTTCCCTCGTGTTGACTATTGAGATTTATTCTTGGTTTCAATTAAAGTTTCTTAATTGGATAATATATATTGAACAGCTGTAATCGAATGGTTGAATAATTGTTAAAGGTTTTAAGTGAAAATAAAAAAAATATATATAAATAGATCATTATAGAGCTTCAAGGAGTCTTAAATTGATTGAAACAAATGAATCATTTTAGGATGACAATGCTTAAAAAAATGATATGATAGCAGATACTTGAAACCTATCTCATATCTAAAGTCACTTTTTTAATGCTTTTTTTTCTGTATTTAGCCAATCTATTTCAATTTGCTAATTATTAAAAGATGATATTTCTGACATATTGTTGAAAGTGGTGTTAAGCACCATAACCCTAATTATTAAAAGAAAAAATAGATATACATGTACTTTTTTTTGTATTTGTCAAAATTTATCTTAAAAAAATAAAAGTAAAATTAGAAGAAAAAAATTGCAATATTTTCTGTATTGATATTAGATTCTCAGTATATCACAGCCTTTCTGCTTGGTCCAGAATATAATTTTGAAAGCAAATATTTATTGAATAAACGATGAAATGGACATAATGATCGTCCTTTTCAATTCAGAATTGCAATAATGTCACCGACCATTGATAAAATATCCTAGTTTTAATGATTTATCTGTTGCAGTTTAACCAAAATAAGTAATGAAAAATGAAATTGTATAGATAACTGTAATCATAATTCATTTGAGTGTGACAAAGGCTTTGAGAATTGTCAACAGGGCCGAGAAACATTATAGATTTTTCTCCTCAAATGTATTGGTATGTTTCAATAGTAAAATGCCTCTATTGACTGTTACGTTTTGTCACCAATCGAATAAAAAAGGGATAATAAAATTAAGCTGGCTAAACTAATTACTAAGTTTGTCACCCGGCATTATTATTACCATGCTGGGGGTTTAATTAATCACAGATCAGTCCTCAATGAGAGATTTTCATATTGGTTAATTGTTAGTACAAACATACAGTAATGTGTCCTGTTATCAATTATTGATTGTTAGAGAGACGGAATCGTTCTGGACTGTCATTGGGATGCACCAAACGCTGTTTCAGTGACAAGTTTTTCTATGTATATTCCATAGCAACAATCTTTTACTTGAGTTTTTACAACTTGTAGATGGGACGTTAATTTCAAAAGGAATTGACGATTGTTGATGGGACAATATTTTCAAAAGGAAATTGACGATGACATATAATGACAAAAATAGATTAAAGATACTTCATTACTGAAAAAAAGAAAAGGACGGTAAGCGCTCAAATAATTTTATTTGTTGCATGTTTTATTCCTAAAATTGAACATTTAATAAAAAAGTCAATATTGGACTTTTTTTTAATTATCGAGTTAATATAACCAGTTTAATTATAGACTTGAAATTTAAATGCATGTTTCAAAAAATGTTGTTCAGAAAAATTTGTTTGTTTATTATTCTTTTGTAGTCACAAACTATAATGTTAGAAATTAGGAAAATGATAAGTCAACACTTTTGATTTTGAAATACTTTCTGGACATAGGATGGTACACAGTTAGCTCCCTCTAATATTTGTAGATCACTATTGAGGATTAAGATTACAACTGTTTAACATCACATCAAAGCAATATTACCTTTATTTAGAGTTTTATTGGTAGATAGAACCATTGACCTTTCATACATGCATGTCATTTTGACACCCTTTTGGCCTTTAATCACACAAAGTTGTATCAAGTACACCTTTACTACCGACAGGAGTCAAACACACCCATCTCAGTTGTGATGGATTTCTCTAGATAGATAAGATGTAGATTCACTTCCGTATGATCATAGACACAGTGTGTCATATAAAACTACTGTCAAACCTGTTTTTAAAGGGCACTGAAAGGAACCTGAAAATGTTCCTTTTATGAGCAGTTGTCCTTTATATACAGATTCAAATTATATTCATTAAATGGAGAAAATTAATCTACCCTTTATAGACTGATTTGTTATATACAGCTGTCCTTTAAGCCAGATTTTGACCATATTGACAAAGATTTTGTTTTACATGCAAATTTTAAAATTGCACAAAATATATTTTTGACTATTTTTTTTTTATTATTAAGCATTTGTACCAAATTTAAACTATTTACCAGATTTCTGCACATGATCTTTATAGCCATCCTGAATGACAAATTTTACTTTTAATTTATCATGACCCAATGTTGGATTATTTGATTTAGAAGTGTGAACTTTTAACAGTTAGTCGAGAAATAATCCTCTTAAAATAAGATAGTCGTCGCTTAAAACTGCTAAGCTAAACTGAAGTCGAATCCTTTGACTAGTTTTTTTTTAAGGCCAATCAAAGTTTTAGAGAAATTTTTAATTTTTTTTTTAATTTAAATATTTTGGGTTTTTTTATTTTGACAAAACAAATTATATGTTTTGGAAATTGGTTAATAGCTTTAAAATGATGAAATAAAGGTAAATATTTCACTTTAAACAGCTTATCGAACCACTTTCTGCCTTCTGAGAACGAAAATTACCATCGATTACTTATTTGCTTGCAAGCAAATAATTTGACCTCGCTTTTTTCCGTATGCAATTGACCATACTAGTGACAGGTAAAAACAAATAATTTGTATTTTGTCGCTTATTAACTGCCAACTTGCATGGTTCTTTGTCCGTAATTAACACCAAATAAAAGCAGATTCACAAAAAATAAGAAATAAGTGCATTGTTGTACTGATTTAATGACGATTCGACAAACTCCGTAAACAATGTCGATAATTAATAAGATGACGTCCATCTCTTGATCGATCTCAAAACACGAGAAGTTGCAGGTTTTTTCCCCGATGCGGGTACATTTCATAACATTTATAAGTTACAGAAACACGTTTTATTAAGGCATCAATCATATCTGATAGTTTTTATGGGTAACAAAAATTTTCGATTTGGCAGAGAATGCCTCTTTAAGTCTAATGTTTGTATCTCACATTTTGACCCAACTATAATGAAATCAGACAATATTGTTATTTTTGTAATCATTTTTGAGAATCGTTTTTGATAGAACTTATGCTCAAATACCATTGGTTTTTTTTTTTTTTTCTTTGAAATTATGTTTATTATTTAGCATATACAGAGAATAGGGGACTGTGCAGTTAGTGACTATTGTGAGTTCGAATTCCACTCATGGTGAGGTCTACTTGATACAACATTATGGGATAAAGTCCTCCAACAATAAATCTGACCACCACGATATAACTGAAATATTGTTGAAAGTAGCGGTAAACACCATAACCCCATCCCCCATATACAAAGAATAGATTCTCCAGAACTGTACCCCTAATAGTCCATAAAGTATGTGTCAGTCACAGCAATGTCGTGATTGTAATAATTATATTTATTCTGTAAATATGTATTAAGATAAAGATTATCTCAGAACATTGATTTATGATTATTAATGGTTTGTTTGATTTTTAAATATATTTTATATAATACATATTTCATCTATTCAGCTTTTTCATAAGTGATTAATTGGTTTAGGCCATTGTTTTTATTAATTTTTGTATTATTTTTTTTTTTGTATCTGTGTGATTCAAGATGCTATTTTATTTATCCACAAGAATTATCTATTGAGCTTACAATCATACCCCTTTATTTGTACAATAAAATATCTCTAGATCAAAAATGGCCACTGGTGCAGTGAAATAAAAATGTTATCCTGTATCAGATGTACCAGCTTACATATATTTTTCTGTTATGATAAAGCAATGTTGATATATTTTGTTTTGCATTGTGTCCATACAGTGTTAGACATTGTGCTTATTTTTGTGTTTACTTTAAGATAGATTTACAAGGAGAAATCATTGTTATACTTGTATTATTAAGATGAGGAGGGGGTCATTTTCGGGTACTACAACATCCATTTAATTTATTATTATTATATAAGCTCTTTCAATAACATAAGATCTGGTGGTTAATACAGTCAAAGTTTATTATAAACATGTGACCAGTGAGGTTTGCCAGTATCATGTGACCAGTGAGGTTTGCCAGTATCATGTGACCAGCCCACTTGCAAGGTGTGAAACTTCATCAGGTTCTTAAAAATATGATTGCTTTTTTGCCTTGAAGTCTTCCTCGCCAATGTGCAATCAATAAAACTGGTCCCCACAATATAGCTTAAAAATTGCTGAATTTAACATAATTTAATTTTCTCAAAAAGTTGAATGTGATTATCCACAGAATTTTGTCCTTAATTCATTTTTTTCAAAGGAGCAAAATAATATGTTTAGCTTTTTTTATGCCCCAGCGACTACAAGATGGGGGCATATAGTTTTACCCCTATCGGTCCGTTTGATTGTTTGTCCCTCCTCTAATGGGATGCATATCCTGTCTGACCACATTCCCAGAACAGTAACACAGTTGAAATATTTAAGCTGGTACCTTGGTCTTTTCAGTTTTGCATAAGAGTAATCAGTCTAACAATTTTCATGTTCGTCGTTTTCAAACTTAAATTGTCAATTGTTTGCACAACAGATTGTTTAGAAAATAAAGTTATCAAAATTATTTTTAATACCTGTTATACTTCATTTATTATAGTTTGTCAAAATTTCCAGAGACTGGAATTTAATTGAAAAATAAAGTGGTTAAACAATTGTACAATTAAGATGGGGAAAAAGAGAAAATATTTGAATCTGGTATTGAATTCTTAGTTCACAAAGTTGAAATATCCTCCATACCAATAATTTAGTATATTGATTTCATAGTAAAGTTTATACAAAAATGCATGTACTAACCATTGAACACATGGACTAAACCATTCAAGCACAAAAAAGACCACAATATACATGTTGTTGGAAATACAGGTCCTGGCTTGGGATAGGCACCAAACAAAATGTGGCAGAGTTAAACCGGTTAATGGGATCCTAGTTCAATATATATTCCGTGTTTTTCCTAGAAAATTTTCTTTCAGTCGATTTATACCGATTGTGCAAATTTGGCGTATCTTGATTAAAGGTCCCATTTAAATCTTCTCCTCTGAAACCACTAAACCAAATTTGGCTGGGGTGGTCCCCTTTAAAAATTGAGTCTGACAGCCACACCCTTAATTCAAGATGGCAGCTATTACTAAGAATAGAAATGTATTTCATTGTTCATTACCGCTAAATGAGCTCAAATTTTAACTGTAACCACATAGCAATGAGTAGGTATATTTTCCAGGTTTTTCTGTGAAATTTTTCTTTCAGTCAATTAATACTGTATATGCATATTTTAAGGGAAAATTTACACTAAAATCTTCCTAGAAATTTGAGCTGAAATGATCTCTGGTTGGCCCTGTAAAAATTATTTGTGACACCCCCACCTTGCATCCTCCATTCTGTATGGCTGACATAAACAAGGTAAGACTTGGTCAAGGTCAGCATGACGGGTGGACGAGGTGTGTTTTTGGTCTCCACATTTTATGTTTTTATTGCTGGTTATATCAACAACTATTACAAATTGTCAATTCCCCCTACAAATTTAATATGTAGAAATCATTATTTTGACTTTTCTGGTCTAAATTTTTTCCAAAAAAGTGATTTTGGAAAGGTTTTAATCTGTGATATAAAAATATTTTTGACAGTCGAAGTTCATTTTGATCATGGAACTCGTCATGCACGAATGAAAAATATTTTTGTCACATCTGTTCAGCACACTTTTTCCAAAACCTCTACCGGGTCTCTTTTTCTATTCTTTCTCTTACAAAGTGGTGATATCCATCCACATCCAGGGCCAAATCCATCTAAACGGAATCCAAAATATCCGTGTAGTAAATGTTCAAAGGGTGTCATAAAAAGTAGTAAATCTATCAACTGCTCTATTTGCGACCAGAAAACCCACATAAAATGTACAAATATCACTAGCAACCAAATTTCTAAAGAAAAAATGCAAAATGATGTACACAATTCTTTTATTTTTGATCAATGTACAATCAAATCCCTTCCTTTTAATCAAAATAAAAATGTTGTAGAAGATCAACATCAGTCTTTTGAAAAAAATAATTTTGAACCCAAAACTTCATTTGAAGATTCGGACCATTTTAAATTTTCTAAACAAAGGGGCCTTCATTTTATTCATCTTAATGCTAGGTCACTGCTCCCAAAAATATCAGAATCAAAAATTATTGCATGTAAAACCAAAGCCGCAGTGATATCTATTTCGGAAACATGGCTCGACGATTCTGTTACCGATGCAGAAATCTGGATGAAAATTACAATATTGTGAGGAAGGATAGAACTAGAAATGGCGGTGGAGTTTGCTCTTATATTAGAGATGACATCTCTTTTACTTTAGTACAAGACATCTCAGTCGATGAGCTAGAATCTGTATGGATAGAGTTGTTATTACCTAAATCCAAACCTATAATAGTAGGAACTTGCTATAGGCCACCAAAGCAAAACAATTTTCTGGAACTGTTTGACCTTATTCTGAACAAAATAAGACTGGAGTGTGAAATCATAATTCTGGGCGATTTTAATATTTGTATGAAAAACAAAAATTCTGATATATACAAAAAATACTCGAATATCCTTAACATGTATGCATTGGAACAATTAATTTCCAAACCAACGCAAAATTCATCATCCCCAGTAGTTCATTAATAGACCATATTTTATGTAATACTAGTGAAAAGATTTGCCAATCCGGTGTCATTGAAGTTGGAATTAGTGACCATCTTGCCATTTTTTGCACTAGAAAAACAACTAGAGAACACACAGGTAAGCAGAGTACTGTACGTATACGATCATTAAAACATTATTTACAAGAAGCCTTTATAGAAAAACTTGAACAAACTGACTGGTCGGAACTCTATCTATGCAGAAACGTAAATCAAGCATGGGAAATTTTTCAAAAATTATTTCAATCAACTTTAAATTCAATAGCT
>MJUT01039522.1:297903-319781 GCA_002080005.1 Gigantidas platifrons
ATAGATAATGTACTTATTTTAAAATTAAGTAATCCCTCTACCCGCTCATGTTGATCTTTTAATGTCCACTTGAACTTTAAGCTGATACTTATAAAGGACCCCATTGGAAATAAGCTGAATGGCTTTCATGGGCTATCCTTGGTGAGAAAGTTCTCAGCAGTTACAATTAGTGGATTGAAGTTTCAGTTAATGATGGCAGTTTTATGTTTTATTTTTAAATTAACGAGAAATTTTTAAACACTTGTGTATGATGTTGAAATTTTTAAACCTAAATATATTTTACCTTTTACCTTTTATTGCTATTGGTGAAAATTTTAATAACTGGCAAAATAAAAAAAAAATCAGCTGAAATTTGTCTATAAAGTTTAGAAGTTAAATTGAAAACCAGGCTAGCGATTACAGGCTCCTGTTTTTAATGCTTTTTTTAGTGAGTAACGAAAAACTGAAATAAATTTCCATCCTTATTCCTATATGGTAACTAATAAAATTTTGAGTGAGTAAACAACAAACCAACTATTGTTTTATTTAGTCCTTGTGATATAGGTATTAATGGTGTTGTGATTTGATTTTTTGTGTTTAATGCCACTATCAGCAATATTTCAGCTATATCATGGTGACCAGTTTTAGTGGTGGAAGAAGCCGGAGTACCCGGAGAGAACCACCAACCATGGGCAAGCAACTGGTAAACTTTATCACTTGTGGCTGCGATTCGAGTGCACTCTTTTTTGTAATTTACAAAGCCGGGTGCGAACCCACGCCGTATTGGTGATAGGCTTGTATGAGTTGTTAGGTAATCCAACTACCTAACTCATTGAGCCACTCTGGCCCTATGGAGGAGTTGTGTAGTAATACAACTTTTTGACAGTGATAAACACATACACACATTTTGATGGGGGTATTTTAGATATGCATGAATGATTTCTGTGTTTAAAAGTAGCCATCATAATACAATGTAATATAATAATAAAACTTGGTGTATGGCTAAATCTACAAGTCTAATTTAGGGTGATTTGACCTACTTTTCATGGTTCACTGACTTCAGTTATTTTCGATGATTTTACTAACATTTCATGTTTCATCGACTTCAATTATTTTGGATGATCTGATTTACATTACATGGTTCACTGACTTCAGCTATTTTCGATGATCTGACTTTCATTGCATGGTTCACTGACTTCAGTTATTTTCGATGATCTGACTTACATTGCATGGTTCACTGGCTTCAGTTATTTTCGATGATCTGACTTACATTACATGGTTCACTGACTTCAGTTATTTGGGATATCAATTTGACATTAATATTGACAGTAAGTCACTATGACACATCTGTGCATTACAAGATATACATCTGTATGTGTACTTATTCTGTATACTTCATTATTTGGATGCTGATATTATCAGGAAGTAGTCCCATGTCCTTTATATAAAAGTAGAAATCTAATTTAGTGCACACAACACATTTCTGGAAGGGGTGTGGCAATCAACAAATATTTTCTATGACCAACATTATGTGATAAAGTTTGTCAGTAACTTGCGACAGGTCGGTGGTTTTTTCCAGGTACTCTGCTTTCCTCCACACATAACACTGACTGTCACGATATAACTGAAATAATGAAGTGGCATTAAATACCTTTTCTATGACCCCCTCTCTATATGAAGATATGATGGAATTGATCTGGTAAATTGGTGACATAATGTGAGCAGGATGTATTTTGTAACCAAAATAAGGGAAGAGAGATTAATGTGTTAAATATATATGGTGGATCATTAACTACTGGTAAGCTATGGGGAACTAAAATTACACTTTGAAAAAAACCCTAATCTTTGCTTTGACTTAAACCAATGTGGAACTTTCGGCAGGTCGGTGGTTTTCTCTGGGTACTCGGGCTTCTTCCACCAATAAAACTGACTGCTACTATAGAACTGAAATATTGCTGAGAGTGGCATTAAGCACCATAACCCTAACCAATGGGATAACTTGTTCTGTAAGTTATGTTGACTGTTTGACAAATAATTTTAAGAGCATGTCAAACACAATTGGAAATAAGCAGAAAGACTTTCATGGGTTATTCTTGGTTGGTACTTTATCAACAATTAATTAAGTGGTATAGAAATTTAAAAAAATAACAAAAATTGTTAAGTTTTATTTTTTAAGAAGAATAAGAAATTTCTAGTCACTTGTGTGGATTGTTGATATATTTTTAACCTAAATATATTTTAACCTTTATATTTCTACCATGATTTGCAAATGTTCCTTTCTTCTTTAATGTGTACATTTAATGTTTTATATACAAATATATCGTTGACTAGTTGTGGAAATTAATTTGTAAAATTTGTTCATGCCACGATATAATAGCTGAACTATTGCTAAAGTTGCCATTAAACACCAATCAGTCAAGTTGAACCAACTAACCAAATGTTTCCTTTTTCATTTTCAAATGAAAAGGGAGACAATCCCCTATCATCTAATAAAATCATATGTTTACAATTAAGCTAAATAATTTTTATAGTAGATTAATTAACGACAAAGTAATGATAGATGACAGTTGAAGTAGCCATGACTTATGTAGTACCGTCTCAAGCTGACTTTCCCAGTAGAAACTGTTTTATCTGAGTCATGTCACTGATAGGGACTTGGCCAAACACTTTTAGTTCACCCCCTCTGTAGGTGTCCCATAGATAAGACTGATTGGTAACAGCAGCTGAAAACCATTAATTGAAGTGTCCTGTTTCATTTTGGTCATTTTCCAGGGTACCAGACCACTGTCAACAAGTCAGAACTCTTTGTCAATCTTCTACAGTCACCAAGGAAACAAATTCTTCTCTCAGGATTTATATTGTAGTTCTTTGTTTTTGTTGTTTTTTTACCATACAGACACAGTTTCTTACAGGTAAGAATATAATTTCTTCTGTCAAAAGATGGGAAAAAAGAAAACATTTGTTAGACATTGTTTTCTTCTTATTTAATGAGTTAATGTTTTTTCAAAAGAATCAACAAGTTTTCAAGCTTTTCACTGAAAATTGTGTCTGCATACTTTTTATATATTTTTTTTTTATTAATTCTTAATAAAGCTCAAAATAAAAACCAGAAGTCACTAACTTACTAAACTAAAGGTTAAAATATTGTATTTATACATTTGTGTATGTATGTGTATTCCATGCTCAGAAAACACATTTATCATAAAATTAAATTATTGAGAATTCCTAACACTTGTCACAACACTCATACTTGATATACTTTTGATATAAAATAATAAATACACAAAATCAAAATAAATTTCTAAATGAAAAGTCATTTGGCACCCATTTCATTTATGTTCAATCAAAGTCATCTTACTGTTTTATCTTTCTCATGCTTGGAGACAATTAAGTGTAGTAATATCCATGACAGTATTAATTATTCACGCTAATTAGATTTTTTGCTTCCCAATTACTGTTTAGAGTCGTTAATTATTTACTTATTTACCTAAAGATTGTGCTTTTAAAAGAAGAAAATTGTCTTTCTAGTCTTCTTGTCAGTGGAGAGTCAACTATGGTATTGGTCTTCGGGGAGCCATTACTCTAACTATACTCAATAAAAACAATGGCAAGCTAAAATTTCTCTTTGGTATAAATATCTTATAACCATTATAAATAAGAATTTTATTATGACTGGGAGACCCATTTCTATAAGACATTTGGGATATTTTACAAACATTTAAATGTATTACTTGATCAAATGAATTAAGTCAAGAAAGACATGTTTCTTAAGATAGGAAGGAAGTAGATAAAAAAAATAGCCCTGTGTTAAAAATGTGCACATCATCTTTGATAGATGTCAGAGGCGCAAGCTGACGATCGTCAGAGTGCTACAGTCTAAATTTGGAATCACATTGGCAATCAAGAGACTGAAGAAGACGCAGAAGTTGTGTGTGGTGACTCTGTGTGTATACAGGAAACGGGAAGAAATAAAAAAAAAAACAAGCTGACGATCGAAACTTGTTGTTGGTATGCGGATGGTAGTGACCCATCAGATATGAAGCCATTGGAGGTACTGGTCATTTTTATCTTGTCGTTGTTTGTTGTCTGTAGTCACATAGTATTTGTATATTTTCTAGATTTAGTTGACAAATTTCAAATTTTCAAAATAAATACTGATTTTCAAAATTTTTAGAGTAGATGATGTCTCTTTCCTCAGTAGCAATTTATTTGTAAAATTCTTGATTTTTTTCAACTCCATTTTGAATATTTTGATTAATTACTATATTGTAATTGATCTTTGTCATGTTAATGTTTTTTTAAGTATATAACTATAGGAGTGTCTTATGATGTGTTTTAGTTAATCATCTCATATAAGAAATATTCTGATCCTGATTTGATAAAAAAAAAAATGTGGTTTTTTTAATGTACATTGTATATAATTTTACAAACCAATAAAATATATATTAAAAATGTTTTAATTAAAGAGGGTTTGGAGAGGAGATAGTTTTAAAAAGATTTTCTTTGAAGAAAGCCTGAAGTCTGAGAAGGCCAATTTCTTGTATGTGTATATTTTATCATAAAACAATGTTTGTTTTAGTAAATCTGAAACTTTTGTTATGCTGATTTAAAAAAAATAAATTATGGATAATTATATGTGATTATTAATAAATTTTCCTTGATTTTTTTTTCTTTTCTTTTTTTTTGTGTGTGCATAATTTGTAAAAATTAATTTGAGATGGGTAATAATAATCCACACATAAACATAGATGTAAATATCTTGATAAAAACTATAACAGATATGTTGTCCCTGCTTGAGATCAAAGAATGAAATCTGATACTTCCCCCAACTCTTTATGTCACTAAACAGCTTCTGAAATTTTCATTAATGGAATGTCTATTTATAGAGGTCATGTGATCTTCATTCACAAGAAAGAGATAGAACTGAACATCCTTCAAGCAAGGCTCTGTTTGGGATAAAATTAAAGATAATGGAAATATCATGTAAAATGTTAATTAACTTGGTATTCAGCGGGGCGTGTTTCATATCAGGCCTTTAAATATGATACTTACTTTTAGATTTCATAACTTTGAACACATGTGATGTAGGTATACTGCCATAATTAAATTAATATAAGACTACATATACACTATATAAATATGTACATGTATTAAAAAAATATAAATTTTTGTTTTTAAATATCGGTAAATGAAATATTCAGCTCCCCCCTCCCCCCAAGAACAGTATGTATTCGTGATAATGATTTTCATGAGTTTATGTTGTGTGTATGCACTTGCTAAATGTGTTTGTAAAGAGAGTTAATATTAGGTTGTGATATTGGTTGCAATTTTTATTACCAAACACAGTCTACTAACATTTACATTAGTTTCGATCATTTATAGTTGAATTTTGAACTTGTGTCATATGACTACCGGTAGAAAAGTAATACAAAAACGTAGATCAAAACAACGAATCTAATTCTTGTGTTTTTTGAGAATTGTGTGTAATCTAAACAGTCGCTGCTAGATCAGATTTCAAAATGCCTTAATGAGATTTGCAGACAACAAATTTTAATTGTTCATTTTTGTCGCTTTTTAACTAACAAACTTTTGATTTTTTCCAGACAAAGAAAAAAATGTTTGTAACCCTGAAATCTCTCATGAGACCTTAGCAATGAATATGATCACACATATATATTGTATATTCCTGACATTTTAAGTTGGATTAGTAATTTTTATCACTCCCTCGAGGTAGCCCCAGTGTACAGTAGTATCTTTGACATACAGTTATCTCCTAGGACATTAAACTTGTAATGTGTTATGGTATATGATAGAGGCTATTATCTTTCACTACTGGGAGCTGCCTCTGCCAATTTTTTTCAATAGAAGTAAAGAAAACAAAAACTTTTGTGACTCTCAGGTTAAGCTTCCTTCCTTGTTTATTTAAAGGAATTTTTCTAATGTTCTTTTGTATATAATAATTAACAAATAGTTCACGGCACTGAGGGCCATATGGCAGTTTATGGACAGAGAATGTCACCCACAAAATATTATATGGATCGAAGCGAAGCTGAGGTCCATGTAGTATTTTGTGGGTGACAGATCGGTCCATAAACTACCATATGGCCCGAAGAGTCGTGAACTATTTGTTATATTATACTTCGCGTCCAAAAACAAGCCCTATTATCTCCCGAAATAAAGACTCGAAAACGAGGCAGTCCATTGCCGGTCCATATAACGTTATATTGACTAACAAAGACAAATAGGGAAAATAAAAACGTAAAGTATAATATACTCATATATGGTTGACCTTGAAAATTATAGTTTTAAATATATCAATTTCTTTTGTACTGTACTGAAACCTGTGTAAATCCAACATCCAGTTTACCCCCAATGTCTAATAATATATTTGCAAATAAAACCTGTGCAATCTGAACACCTGTCAATTCCAGAGCAAAACTGGTGGTTCTAAGGATGTCCATTTTAGGCATGTTTTCACTTCCTGTGCTAAAGGTCAAACATAAATGTGGTTCAAAATCAATCTCTAATAACGATTATAGCTTTAAATGTATAAAGCCAGATTTTCAATGTTCAGGTGGATTTGACCAAAGTTTTATAAAAATGTATCATTTTATATTATGATATATATGTCTCTCTCTCTCTCTGTACCTGAATATAGCTGAAAAATTGCTCACTGGACATTAAACACCAATCAATCAATCAATCAATCTCTCTGTACCTTGCCAGAGGAGTGGTTTCATATTTTATGACAAAACTATTCACAGCAATATGGCTGCATTAAAAAAAAAACTAATTGGTCTTACTTAATAACAGATTAATTAAACACTATTATTTTATGATCATTTTGTTGCCAAAATAGTGAGAGAGAGAAAATATATTGTAAATTTCAGAATTAAATACAGTTTTCTTGAAGAGAATAATTTTGTCATCTCGCCATTTTGTGATCTTTCTGAATCAGCAGATTTTGTATACTAGTCTCTTTGTATATATACATTATATAAATAATTCATAAAGAATTGTTTCAAAAGGCATACTATGTCATGACTCTGTAGACATCAGACAAGCTTGCATGTTAATCTAACGTAAAAGTTTTTTTAATAAGCAAGCAGAAGTCGTACTTGCCCATAAATGTGCATTAAATCACTGAAGCTAGGTGGCCGAGCTAGAAGTTAATTAAAAAGTCCGTTAGTTTTTCTAACAGACCTAAATGGTATTCAGTAAACTATTTAATTCAGTGATACTGTCTCTTATGTGAATCTTAGTAATGGAACGATTATTACCCTTGGCGCTTATGTAGCCATTGAATTGTATTAATCACTTATCGAAAAACAGTGCCATCGTAGAGATTGTCACTTAATGTCGAGATATATTTGTCGTATACACACATAATGTGTCCCCACATGACAACAAATTTAAGCTATTGAATGCAGTATTGATCTACCATCTTAACTCGTTGCGACATTTGCAACCAAATGTGACATTTAGAATTTCTATCATCCCAATATAAGCTCTATTATTATTTAAAATTGTCCACTGAGTAAAGTGTCCCTCGGGTTTACTGGATTTCTCACTCATTTAGCGAGGGCAATTCAATCCTTCTGTAGTCAGGCAGATTCTTTTAACGGCATTGATTATTTCTTTGCGACATCATAGTTTTTAACTGTTATTTAAAAGTTTCATATTCAAGATTTAATATCCCACGAGACCAGATATACTTCTTTGCATTGTCAAAACGGAATAAGAATTTTATCGTGGGAATTTACACAAATTAATAGTTCAATTACAACTCTATCATTTGTCATCGTAGTGACAGGATCCTTGTACAAACCATGAAATCTCTTCCACGTTTCCAAAACCACTGGTTTGTCATTTATTCAGGTTTGTTAAGTGAATTGTTGACAAAAATGAAGCAATTTCCAATGTCATTTTTCAAAACTGACAGTCATTCTAATACTGCTTTGAATATCAGGATAATTTCCCTTAAAAATAAAGATGGATCAATGATTTTTTGACGATGAGAACAAGTGACATTTATACCGAGGAAAAATGGGATTCTTCAAGACGCTTATTGGATTATCCAATTAATGATAATTAATTCTCCCTGTTATGTATTGTAGCCAGATAACCTGGGATTTTTTTTTATTTACAGAGAAAACTACTGATTTTATAGAATTTATAGGAAGCATATTTGAATGTATTTTATGATGTCTCTTCATATAGAGAGGGGAAGGGTGGGGAGGATTGTGGTAAAAAAAATTGTTAATTTTTTTTTTTTTATATTAAGCAATTTAACCATAGTTTTATTAGTTAAGTGTTATTTCTTTTTTTTTTCTTTAAGAATGATTTTTTTACAAATAAAAATTGGTTCACCTTAGACACGATTAAATAATTAAATTTTAATTTTATAAATTAATTTAATATGTTAATTAAGATTTTGTATTTTATTATTGTGTTTCATTTCACTCCTAACACCCTCTCAGAACTTTTAATTGTACATCTCGTCATGAAAAATGAAAGTGCATGGACAAGCTTGCCAAAATCTACAAACTTCACAAATTGCTTTATGGGTAAATTAATCACAAAAGTATAAGTAGTAATTAAGTGCATATCAATTTTTGATTGCAATAGATGAATTTCATATTTAAGTTTTATCATTTTTATAATAGCATTGGAGGGCATGCGTGGCTCAATGAGTTAGGTAGTTGGATTACAGAACAACTCATACAAGCCTATCACCAATACAGCGTGATTTTGCACCTGACTTTGTAAATTACAAAAAAGGGTGCACTCGACTCACACCTGCAAGTGATCAAGTTTACCAGTAACTGTTGCTTGCCCATGATCGGTGGTTCTCTCCGGGTACTCATGATATAGCTGTAATATTGCTGAAAGTGGCCTTAAAACACCAAAAATCAAATCAAAATCAAAATCTTATAATAACATTGTTTTTTTTTTTTTTTCCTTTTTTTCTTCTTTTCTTTTTCTTTCTGGCAGTGTATTATTTATCATCTTGTCTTAAACATTCATGTAAAATTTTCAAGAAGAACATGTGGATCCCAAAATCGGTACTTAAAATACATCTTGGAAAATACTTCAATTCTATATAAAAAAAAATGTTTTTGCAAAGTATTTTGTGCTTTCTTTGTTTAAGGGTTTGAAGATCAAAACATAACACAAAAGTGTGGTGTGTTCATTGTCATAGATAAAAATTACAGAAGATTATCTCTTACTTAAAGACTAATTTTTTGATTGTACATGTATACTACCCTAGATTCTGCTCTGAAATAAGAAAATTTAATCAGAAAACCTCAATGTTCCTTAAAGTTTGTTTTGCATAAGACAAAATTAAAGACAGACATCTGCAAATTTTGACAAGGCAATTTACTTGGAAGAGAAGCCTAGTCATGTCAGTATAATTTTATATTAATTGGCAGCGTTACTCTCTCATCTTCAAACATAAAATATCAAATTCACCTGTGTGTTTTTAAGAGTCTGACAAAATCTACGTCATTGTTCCTCTCTTAAAACAAAATCACATATTTCTCGATGAACTGGCAAAGTATACATAAAGACCAAGTTAAATAACAAAATTTGACAGGGTAGAAGGAAATGGTTTCTGCTAATATAACACCATATGTTAAAGCTTTCTGGCAGAAAAATATTGCATGGGTTGTGCATAGCTGCTAATTCACTGTCATGCGATTCCAGCTTGAGAATATACCAGATGATAGAAAAATTAGTTTTCCAAAACAATAAGTGCAAGGTTGATGAGAGATGTAGCAGTCATTGAGTCAATTGTAAGGCGATTAACTTGCATCCGAGTCAAGAATGAGAGAATGAGATCTTTGAATTGCCTTCTTCTTGTGGGAACCGGAACTATACAATTATAAAGATATTGACTTTGTCCTCCAAATTATTGCAGATTATTTGTCAAGTCCCCCTTATAATTGTCATCGGTACTCTTAATCAGTACTGTTTATTATAGTACTTAAGACTTTGATGCTGTATACAAACTAATATAATTAAGTTAAAGATGCATAAAAAAGCATGTTGGTTAATTACTGCTGTTTGATGTTTTGTGACTGTTCTGAGGAGACACTTTTGGCTGACAGTTAAACAGTTTTGTCAATGGTGCCACGCTAAGAGCATTTCACATAAAATTCTGTATTTTGTTTTTTATGCGCCCGTCTTTAAGACGGGACTTATTATGGTATACCAATGTCCGTCTGTCCTTCCGTCCGTTTCACATGTCACGCTCTAACTTAAGAACCCCTTGGCCAATTCACTTCAAATTTATTGGAATTGATGGTCTTACGGTCTGTATACTTTATGGTGAAATTTCGAATTTTCATTCCAGAGTTATGGGACTTTATTCATCAAATTGTATGTGATTTTAAGGCAATTTTTCGTATGTCGCACTGTAAATTGAGAACCCCTTTGCCAATTCACTTCAAACTTTGCATAGTTATTGGAATTGATAGTCTTATGGTCTGTATACTTTTTGGTGAAATTTCAATTTTTCATTTTAGAGTTATGGAACTTTATTCATCAAATTGTAGGCGATTTTTCATATGTCGCCCTGTAAATTGAGAATCCCTTGGCCAATTCACTTCAAACTTTGCATAGTTATTGGAATTGATAGTCTTATGGTCTGTATACTTTTTGGTGAAAGTTCAATTTTTCATTCCAGAGTTATGGGACTTTATTCATCAAATTGTAGGCGATTTTTCGTATGTCGCGCTGTAAATTGAGAACCCCTTGGCCAATTCACTTCAAACTTCGCACAGTTATTGGAATTGATAGTCTTACAGTCTGTATACTTTTTGGTGAAATTTCGATTTTTCATTCCAGAGTTATGAGAAAGAAAGTCTTTACAAATATTGTATGAATGTTGACGACGGGCGCATCATGCGCTCTTGGCACAGCTGTTTATTTGTTTTGTTTATACAATGTAGTAAAAATGAAAAATATTCTTGGTGTCCATGGTTAAATAAAGGAGTCCAATCTCTCTATGCACACAGAACTTGGGCTTTACCCGATATGTTTTAAATCGTATAAATTTATGTTGAAACATTATGCTAAATTAATTGACATTGAGGTAACAAACGACAAGAAATTGTATTCACAGAATTGTTCATGCTGGGTGTAGTCTTTGCATAAGCTTAAAAATTTACTGAAATTGAAATCATTTCAAATGTCCTTTGCTGTATTTGAGAATGCTGTATTGTGGTTAAATAAAAAATTTCGACACTCAGTGTCTAAATTTTTTATAAAACCACAATACCTGGTACATGTACTTACCAAATTTGAACGTATTAAATCTGATAATATAGGATAACCTTATTTATAGTAAAATTTGCTCATCATATGACCTGAAAAATTATCTCAGGTTTGATATACGAAACAAAATAAGAATAAGTGAACACCATCTTGCTATTGAAACTGACAGGTATTGAAAACCAGAAGTTTTTTTTATGCATGATCTGAAAGTATCTGCAAATTGTGCAAGGACAATGTAGAGGATGAAGAACATTTTCTTTTATTCTGTCCTTAATCTAAAATTCTTATGAATTTGTTGAATTAATATGACATTCAACTTATTATAAAGGTGTTAAATACAGATAGCCTGGTAAATGCTAGAAAGATCTAGCGCTAGCTTGAATCAGGCCTTTGATTTTTTTTAAAGAAAACTCTGCAAATATTTGTCTAGCATATTTATATACATTAATAATTGCTAATATTTTACTCATTTGTCACTGTTGTGCATTGTTTATTTATCTGTCACGTTTTTATTGTACAATTTGGATTACGCAATATACTGACTGCTGCTCTTCTTTATCCAATAAAACTGTTGAAATTGAAAGTGTAAATTTAAATGTCTACATTGTTTTTATGGCTGTCCTCTTTTTGAAAGTGTTTTCCTCCCTTACATATTATAGGTTAGATGCCCATTTACTATTTGATTAGACGTTTTAAGTGGCGTTTTTTTTTTTACTTCGAATTTTATGGCGCTGACTGAAAATGGCTTGATTTGAAGTATAATCAAGGTTGTATAATTTTATGCTCTTCCTGACTGTTTTTCAGATAAAATAATATTTAGAAAGCTAAACCTATGTGTGATTTCATTTAATTTTTATTTAATTTTACAGCAATAATTAAAGTATATGAAGCGACTCTGGAGAAATCCAAATTACGTTATTTGAAAGAGAAAAAAAAAGATTTTTTTTTTATTAATTGATTATATTTTCAAGATTTCTATTATTCAGTAACTTATTCATCAATAGTGCAAACCTTAATTGATTATATTTGATTTATTACATGTCTCATTTGTAACAAACCAAGGAACTTTAGAAGGTACAGTGTAAACAATATGCTTGGCTATAATGCAACTGTTTTAAATTAATGGGACTTAAGTGATAATGTTTCCAATATAAAGATACAATCCCAGCATGGGTTTTCATACATGTGTGAAGTAATTTGACTCAAATGATTAACTTTTCATACTTTTGGACATTTTATGTTTTCTTTGCTGATGAAAAAGATCTTTGTCTTGCAAGTGTTTTAAGGAATACAGTTTTACTTTCATTGGACAAGATTTTTTTTTATTTTACAATTAACGGTAGGAACAAATTAAAAAAAAAGTAACAATATTTTATTTACATCAGAATAGTTTCACTAAGTAACATCAAGGTTGAAGAGTTCCTCAGAATTTACATGGAATTTTATTTTAACTTTTGACTCTGAATTAAAAAAATAAGATATTATTCTGGACATACCAATATTTTAAAATTTGGTAGATGGAATTTAAATCGATGACCATGATGAAACCCATGATGGATGATAAACGATTTAATCTGCTGATGTCGTCTTCTTTACTGGACTTAACGAAAATGGACCAATATAAGAGAGTGATGAATTTTGTAAATTTGTCCAATGCATTGACACCACGCCTTTGTTTTCAGGCTATCAGATGTACAGTACCAAGTTGTGCCTGTGAATGTTTCACTCCCGGCAAGGACAACCTACGAAGCTGTGATTCTTGCAAACATGGTTGGGTATCTCATGGTAAGTCAATATTTTATACATTGGTACATTTTTCTTATATAGCTAGTGTATTCTGTTCATATTATCAAACCTGCCCATGCAGTCATCTTCATTAAGTAATCACTTGTATTAAAAGGTCACCCTTTTCTGGTCTTGTATTAAATATTTCTTTTGAATTGAACCTCTTTTAAGAGGTCACCTGTCCTAAAAGACTACATTTTCTTTGGCCCAAAGGTAATCTCTTAATACAGGTTTGACTGTAGTCCCTTTTTGGTTTAATTTTATTTGATGTCGTATACCCTCTTCCCACCCCTTTTTCCTATTTATGGTGTAAATATGAAAGAGGTCATATTTATATTCTAGTATAAGAAGGTATGTAACTTTTAAAAGTTGATTTTGTGGGAAATTTTGAGATGTTTGACAATTTGGATACATAAGAAATTTTGACAGGATATATTGTTTGTTTCTTATCCAGATTTATTGCAGAAGATTACACTCAACAAAAAATTTGCATTATCACAAATCTGACTATAACCTGATTACTTTATATTGTTATATAACATGTGTATGCAATAGCCTAATAGGGATCCTACTTTAGGGGAGACATCATTTTATTTATTTGTTTTGAAACAATTGCAGAGTTCCTTTGATATCTACTTAGAAAACAATGAAATAGCAATACACCTTACAGATAAGTGTGAAGCAGATGGTATTACACAAATAAATATTTATCTTCAAATTTACTCCTTGAGTTTTTTTTTTTTTTTTTTTTTTTTTTTTTTTTTTTTTTTTTTCTTCGAAAATTAGAATAGCATTCTTACAAACTTCATGTTGCAATTTTTTCATTTGCATGTACAAGAATATATGATGAAGGCCACAATCACCCCAATACATTGTCTATCCTTCTATGATTTAAGGATGAGATTGTCTATCCTTCTATGATTTAAGGTCTCATTCTCCCTTGTGGTATCTTCAAACTTTCCTTGTGGTTATTTCCAAAGAAATTAAATGTGATACAGTCAACCCGGTATTAAGAGTAAAAAGTGGCCTTACTTCTAAAAAGAGGTTCAATTCATATGAAATTGAAATTTTCTATTACACGACAAGAAAAAGGGGATTTTTTAATACAGATGAGTGCTTATTAGAGGTGACGACATGGGCAGGTTTGACTGTAGTTCCTACACTTACACACACAGGTGACTGCCTAATAGAGGTGACCACATGGGCAGGTTTCACAGTTCCTACACGTACACACACAGGTGACTGCCTAATAGAGATGACCACATGGGCAGGTTTCACAGTTCCTACACTTGCACACACATGTGACTGCCTAATAGAGGTGACCACATGGGCAGGTTTGACTGTAGTTCCTACACTTGCACACAGAGGTGACTGCCTAATAGAGGTGACCACATGGGCAGATTTGACTGTAGTTCCTACACTTGCACACACAGGTGACTGCCTAATAGAGGTGACCACATGGGCAGATTTGACTGTAGTTCCTACACTTACACACACAGGTGACTGCCTAATAGAGGTGACCACATGGGCAGGTTTGACTGTAGTTCCTACACTTACACACACAGGTGACTGCCTAATAGAGGTGACCACATGGGCAGGTTTGACTGTAGTTCCTACACTTGCATACACATGTGACTGCTTAATAGAGGTGACCATGTGGGCAGGTTTGACTGTAGTTCCTACACTTGCACACACATGTGACTGCTTAATAGAGGTGACCACATGGGCAGGTTTGACTGTAGTTCCTACACTTGCACACACAGGTGACTGCCTAATAGAGGTGACCACATGGGCAGGTTTGACTGTAGTTCCTACACTTGCACACAAACAGATAACATCAGGTTCATATTCACAATAGTAGTTAAGTGTTCATTCATGGAATGACAGTCATTAGATACTAATGCATTTTCATTGATAATTTACTACTAGTGCATCATTTCTTGAGTAAGTATGTAATTTGTGGTACCATTATCAGTATCTCTAGTTACCTATAGTTGTGCTAAATCACTACAAAAAATAACGTCAGTCACATGTGTCTTCAATACACAAGTACTTCAGACTGGAAAAATATCAGAAATTGACAATTATTGCGTTTTTCTTTGATGTTTTATAAGATCTGATCATCTCTATAACTTAAGAGATTTCCAGGTGTCCTCTCAGTCAATCTACTGTTATCTTACCAGAAAATAAACTTGGTTTTGGGACAAGGTATGATGATTTTCTATATTTTTACTTGAACTGATGGGGTTAACTAAAAGGGTTTAGATCTATCTTTTCTTCCTGTCTTTGAAAATTTTACAGCAATGTTGAACAGTAATCACTGTAATACAAACTTCCAAACAGACTAAACCCATAGTAAACATGAATTACATTGTATGGTCCTATACAAAGATTGTGATTTTGATTTCACCCTATTAGTAATTCCATGAAATAACCAATTTAATACAAAAACATTTTGTGCACATCTCTATCCAGTACATTCTGCTTTTTCTGTTTTTCCAAACTTTGAGGAGGCCCTGGTGGCTCAATGAGTTAGGTCGTTGGATCTAACAACTCATACAAGCCTATCACCAATATGGCGTGGGTTCGCGCCCAGCTTTGTAAATTACAAAAAAGGGTGCACTCGACTCACAGCCGCAAGTGATAAAGTTTACCAGTTGCTTGCCCATGGTCGGTGGTTTTCTCCAGGTACTCTGGCTTCCTCCACCACTAAAACTGATCGCCATGATACAGCTGAAATATTGTTTAAAGTGACGTTAAAACACCAAAAATCAAAAATCAATCAAATCCAAAGTTTGAGATTTACCAGAGGAGTGCAGGATTTGTGTTGTTCTTAATGGTTATATTGTCAAAAAAATAACATCAAAGTCCAAGACAAGATGGCCACCATCATGGGACATATTTTAACATAGGATCATCTGTGAAAATGAAACAAATCTGCCTTCTTAGAAAACTTCACACTGATGAAACCCAAGCTGTACAAGAGTTATCTTTTGGTGTTTTTTTAAATAGTTTGTGTTTCTTAGTGTTGATTGGAAAAAAAGCAAAATGGCCGCCTCTTTCTGACATAGTTCCATATAGATTATTGAGAAGCCATTTCTTACAAAAACCTTCTGAAAACTGCAAAAATGATAAACCCGAAACTGAACAGTTCGTGTTGTTCATGTTTATCTAATTATTCTAATTCACTAGTTAACAATAATCAAGTGAATGGTGCTGGCTCTTGTGGGCCTCTGGGTTTTTTGCTTTTGTTTTTATTTTTGTTTTGTTTTAAGTCAGTCTGATTTTTCTTCTATTTACTCATTCAATTGTAGGAGTAAATTTATTTACCATTGAGAGAAGATTGCTATATAAATGGGAAAGTAAAAATATCATTTGCTAAAAGACAGCACTCCCTCTAAATTAAATGAAACAAATTGACTATGATGAGGCATATCCTACAGCCAGTTCTCTTGTTAAATTAGACAATATATATGGTTTAGTTTGCTATTAAACTAATCCAGCTAATATGAACTAATATTATTTTAATGTTAAGTGAATCAACTAAATAGTTAACCATTGTTGTATTTGATCAATGTATGAGATTGTAAACGTCCCTCTGGAAGCTCCCAGATCATTAAATAAAGATCAATCGCTTGGTTACACTATCATAGCAGCTTATGGGTTAGGAGACATTTAGAAAAATAGAGTTGCAAATATTGGTTGTAACCATTCTTTAAGGTTTCATTGCATGTCTAAATGTTTAAAAGTTAAATAAAATACCATGTTTGTCAATTTGTGTGGAAATGTTATTACTCCTAAGGGCTAAATCAACTTAAAACATCCAAATGAACAGAAATTTTTAGTCTGATGTGTTAGTTTATTATAAAATGGAAAATCTTGAGAATAAGTAAAAAAAAAAATTTCTATATTTGTTGTACATTGTGTAGATTCTTTAAAAAAGGAGGATTTATCTTATCTTTATTTTAGTTTACCCTGGTAAGTTGTGGATAAGTGGTATCATTCCTAAATTTGTCTTGTGTTAAATATGTTCATATTATGATTGATTGATTGGTGATTTACACCAACTTTAGCCATATTTGAGTTATCTTGTGGTATGTGTTCATATTAAGAAAGGGTTAAAAACTAATAGCATCTGCATTCAAAGTTTATATATTATTTTTACTTTTATACCTAAAATGTCTTCATATCTCTGATAGAAATTAAAAGAATTAAATATTCTTTATTGTTGGTAGGTTTACCATTTTCAAGCCTTTATCTTTAAATTTACTTGACTTGCTTCAGTTCTTTTAAAAGAACTTGATGGAATCCCAATTTAGGTTGTACTTGTATGTCATTTTTAATAAGCTTGTTAGTTTAATTATAAAAAAGTATGAAATCATGGCCAGAACACTTCCATATTTTAGGGGGAAAAATTATTACCAAAATGTGTATAATATTATATATATTTAATGATTCTGCAAAGAATTAGTATAAAAAAAAGAACAGGCATGAAAAAAATCCATTATGAGACAAAATTCCCTTAGAATGAAAATGACAGGAAGTTTGCTAAAATGATTATAATTTGTAATGGTCCTACTCCTGTCATAATTCGATAAAATAAATGACAAAGATTAGAAAATTAATGCAATTATCGGCTTTATTGACACAGCATCAAAGACAGTTACTATTAAAGATTATCCTTAAGTATGACATTAAAGTTAGAAGATGTCACATCCTTTTTCTAAAACTGCTGCATAAAATTTTATCTCCAAGTAAAATAATGTCCTTTGATAATTTTATTATCATTTTCACACGATTTATGAAAAAAAGGAAGGTGTTATAAAAACATGAAAAATAGGGATAAAAAGGATTACAAAGTAAATATCTATTATGCCCTTTTATGGTTATGTCTTATTATCTTAATGATGTTTCAAACAGGAAGTTTAATGTGTGACATTTAAAAATAACAGGTACATGAGCTTTAAACATGAAAGTTGTTAATTAACTTTATTTTGTCTCTTATTATTAAGGGGCCGTCGTGGTCGTGATCAAATGGTAGGTGGATTTACAACTACCTGTGCAATCAGTGCCTATCACCACTGAAGTTGTGAGTTCGAATCCTGCTCAGGCGAGGCATATTCAATACAACATTATGTGATAAAGTTTGTCAGTAACTTGTGACAGGTCAGTGGTTTTCTCCTGGCATTCTGGTTTCCTCCAACAATAAAATTGACCGCCACAATATAACTGAAATATTGTTGAAAGTGGCGTTAAACACCATAACCTTAACCTTTATGATTAAAATGTCTATATTTTGTAAGATTTACCCATGTCTGTATGTACATCCCACATTGGTTTCCACTCAATAACTTTAAGTTCCCCTTCAGCATATCATTTGAAATTTATAAACTAGGTCAGTGAGTGTAAAAGGACGGCCAACTTTGATTTCGGCCTTGAACACTTTCTCCATTCTGGAGTTATGCCCCTGTTTGCTTTAGCTGGGAGCAAGGAAATCGGTGTCCTGTAAATACTTTCTTCCAATTTTATGTTGCTGCATCCTGTAACTGTTAGGTTTTGTACAGAATGGAATTATGGGAGTTAGTCTAATGATATCTGATCAAGTCAATTTATTGGTCAATGTTAATATTCATTCATACAGAGAGAGAAAAACCTGGCATATTTTCATGATTTGTTGAATATAATTCAAAGCTTGATTTAAACAGGAAAGGAGTATTAGATGCTTGTAACAAGATCAAAGAAAGTTTGTAAGTCTAAAAAATCCCTAGTTAACACCTTGAATATTATCATACTACCATTTGACATATGGGACAGATTATAAAAGGTGAATTTGACTAGGGTAAAAATCAGCTTTCCTAAGTTACATCATATCATTTTCTCTTCATTTTACACATATTATACATTTTTAATGACTGTCTTATTTTGTCTTGTCTTTGAGGTTAAAGTCATGCCCAAGTAAAAGTCTGATTTCATACAGAGTAATTAGTTAAAGAATTATGTCTGTATGCAAATCACAATCCATGAAATATCAAATTGGTTGATTGATTGTGATTGATTATATGTTTTTATATGTCAGAATATTTTTTATCCCCACACTGCTAGGCATGGTGGGAGGGCATTAAGTTTTTTACATGTCGTTATGTTTGTCCGTCATCCATATGTCAGTATGTATGTCTGTACATCTCACATCTAGTTTTCGCTCAATAAGTTAAGCAAATCATTTGGAATTTATACAAGAGGTCAGCGACCGTTAAAGGTTAGGCCAAGTTCAATTTAAGACTTTGCCTCTTTATCCGTTGTGGAGTTATGCCCCTATTTATTTTAGTTGGAAGTGGTGGCATCCGTGTCCTATAGATACACTCATCAATTTAAAAAAATAAAATTGACAATTTGAAAGACAATCCAAATATGCTTGTATGGTTTTTTATGTAAACATATTTTATTAAGTAATTCAATAATACAATACAAGCATGAATATGTACAAACTATTCAGATGAATCATTAATAGGATTCGGAAACAAGTTACAAAACTTATATTAATCTGTTTCCTGAAGAAATTAAATTTACAAAGCAGAATATATGCTCAAATGGTAGAAATTATAATGAATTAATATAATAATTAAGACAAATTAAACTTGATATAATAATATACAGTTATATGTGAAATTAAATAATGAAAAGAAATATGATATAAAGAAAAAATAATAAAGTGAGCACATGCACTGTTTGTGTTATATTACATTGCAAATTTGCATTAAAAAATCAAAAAAACAGAAAGTTTGAGATTGTCAACTTTAATTAGCTATTTCTGTTCTGGGAAAAAGTTTTAACTGCATAATTTTCCAATGCCTACTGGTTTTTATGTCAACACAGCATTTCCTGTAGTCTTGTCTCCTTAAGAGATACTGTTTTACTACAAAATGAAATTTATTGATGCTTTTTCACAAAATCTTTCAAGTGTTATGGGAGCATTATTCAAGCTGTTTGTTAGAACTAATACTTCAATAATTCTTTGAGGACACTAACAAAGTTTTATGGTTCCAAAGTTCTGTAGAGAGCCTTGCTTCCTGTCACATAAGATAGAAGAGTCATTTATTGATCAAACTTGACAAAAAGCAAAAGCTATTGAAAATTTCCAGTTTCAAGGGACACAATAGTTTATGATATTTAAACAATGTGACATTTAAATATAGTCGAATTATTGATTTAGGAAATGTTTTAATACAAAAAACGTTCTTATGTGATCAATCGTAATTTCTGGGGTGTTCAATGCGTTTTAAACAAAGGCTTGAGAAGGACATTATCTTAGAAAAGAGTTGACACATTTGTTGCGTAATTCAGCCTTCATTCAGATTATTTTAATAAACATAATACTACCATTTATACCGATTATGGATTTTCTTATCTTTTTCTATTGAAAGCTTTAAAATGCTTGTCACCTCTTTATAGGGGAAAAAAATAATTATGTTTTCTGATAAATTTTTTTTTGTTAGAAAAATAAGCGACATATGTTTTTCATTCTGATACTGTAGTTTTCCCACCAATTTTGATGTGACAGACAAAAAGCATTTAGAAACCTCCTGAGACTTTCCCTGGCATGTCACCTACTGTTTTGAGATTGACAGAATGTGTTTTTGGATTGTTGACCCCTATGGCCTTTGTGGGAAGGAATTTTGTCATGGGATATCCCACAAAGACAGGAAATTTACAGTATCAGCTCCTCGATAGTATCAGGTCTCCCCATTCTTGCTTCTCATGTGACACATTTTAATCAAAAACATCTTTAAGTACTTGAATTGTATTTCCAACTTTGAAAGCTGAGTCCAAATTTTATTTGCTGTAAATTTTCAAAGACATACTACTGCTTACCCTCAATTTGACCTGAGTGAAATATAATTGATCACAATAAGCAGCAGTTATAGCTATATTTTTAAGACACTTTATTATCATTTGAAAATTATTTTGTTTAATTTTTAATCTAAAATGTAAAAAATAATTGTTAACTTTGTTCCTATAAATTAAAGTCTTTGAAGGATGTTACAATTATAAGACCATTGTCCATAATGAATCTGTAGATATCTCATTTAGTGCCCACAATGCTGTGTTTCTGAAATAACCTTCATCAGGGTTGCATTCAATATCGTAGCAGCTAGCCTAGCTGCTAGGTAAAATAGCCATGACGTTATTGAACGATTAGCTACGTAGCAGTGCTAGCAAATATGGGGCCAATCATATAGAATAATTTCTTGCAACATTTTAGCTAATCGTATTTGTCTAGTTACCTTAATAAATTATCATCCGTATTAAGAGCATTGCCACTTCCTGCAATGCCACTATTTTTGCCTTACGATATTAAATTTAGTTTTTGCCGCCATCTTGGATTCAAAAGCTAGCATAATTTTTTTAAGCTAGCTAGAGTTACATAGCGGCTAGGCTAGCTTTCCGTTCAATAGGATTTTTTCTACGTAGCTTAACCTAGCAGCTACGATGTTGAACGCACCCCAGGTACGCTTAAAGTAAAAAAAAAACATGGTAAGATTTTGTTAGCAAATATCTTGAATATTTCACATAACTTTTTTTATTTAATTCAAATAAACAATGTCATGGAACAAAATTTTGTCTTGTGATTTTTAGCTCACCTGACCCAAAGGGTCATGTGAGCTTTTGTCATCACTTTGCGTCCGTCGTCGTCGTCGTCGTCTGTAAACTTTTCATACTTTCTTCTTCTTCTTTGAAACCACTGAACTGATTTGGACCAAATTTGGCAGAAATGTTCATTGGGAGGTCCTCTACTAAATTTGTTATTTTGGTGCAGATCGGAAATCCAACATGGC
>MJUT01039522.1:320865-367211 GCA_002080005.1 Gigantidas platifrons
CAAGATGGCCGCCATGACTCGACTTAGTTTAACATTGGACCCTATGGGAATTTCACATTTTCATCTTTTTTTTCTGAAACCACGAAACAGATTTGAACCAAACTTGGCAGAAATGTTCATTAGATGGTCATATACAAGATTTTTGTTTTTGGCACTGATCGGAAATCCAACATGGCTACCAGGGCCCATAATGTGTTCTGATTGATCGAAATTTTAAAAATCTTCTTGTTAGAAACCACTAAGCCAATTGAATTGTGACTTTACCAGTGATTGGGATTAGAGGGGGCCATGTGCCATTTATCACATTCCATCTGAAAATGTCCCATTGAAATCAGAAATATTTACAAAGAATGTTAAAGAATGGCCCATCGAAATTCTGAATGTCAATAGAAAATCTCCCATTATTAAAATTTTAATCCTAATCACTGCTTTACAGGAATGATCATTGGGTGATCCTGTACTAAATTTGTGAATCATTTGCTGATTGGAAATTCAAGATGGCCACCATGACTAGACTTAGTTTAACATTGGACCCTATGGGAATTTCACATTTTCATCTTTTTTTCTGAAACAACGAAACAGATTTGAACCAAACTTGGCAGAAATGTTCATTAGATGGTCATATACAAGATTTTTTGCTTTTGGCGCTGATCGGAAATCCAACATGGCTGCCAGGGCCCATAATGTGTTCTGATTGGTCGAAATTTTAAAAATCTTCTTGTTAGAAACCACTAAGCCAATTGAATTGTGACTTTACAGGAATGATCATTGGGTGATCCTGTACTAAATTGTGAATCGTTTGCTGATCGGAAATTTAAGATGGCCACCATGACTCGACTTAGTTTTAACATAGGACCTATGGAAAAAATGTTTAAAAGTCTTCTCCTCTGAAACCAGCAAGTCAATTTAGAGCAAACATGGCATGAATGGTCCTTAGGTGGTCAACTTTCAAAATTATGTCCTGTGAGCCCGACCTCCATCCAAGATTGCCGCAGTCAGCGGACATAGTTTTAACATAGGACCCTATTGGAAAATTGTTTAAAAGTCTTCCCTCTGAAACCAGTCAGACAATTTAAAGCAAATATGGCATGGATGGTCCTTGGGTAGTATACTTTTAAAATTGTGTCCAGTGACTACTACCTCCATCCAAGATGGCTGCCATGAGCAGACATAGTTTTAACATAGAACCCTATGGGATTTGAATAGTAACTTAGATGTATTCGGCATGCAGACATTCTTAAGAGGACTTAGTTATGTCAGGTGAGCGATACAGGCTCATGTGAGCCTCTAGTTTATTATTGTCATTAGAAGTATATGCATTTTTTTTCTGTCTCCCCCAAAAAAGTTATTTGAAACTGTCTCTAGATACATTTTATTTTAAAAAAAATTAAATGAACAAAAAAAAAACAGTCAGCACAATTTATAGTGGAATTCAATACCAATATAAGGCACTGGTAAACAAGATTTTCTCACACAAAGACTGACACATGGCCTCAATAAAACATAGATCTATGGTTAGTTTCCTTTCAACAAGTCTGATATGTGTCACATGTTGAAGATTTGTCACCCAGTAACCTTGACAACATTAAACCCTCTTTGACATTACCCTCCTTTAAGTAGTTTCCCATGAACAACATATGAAACACATGGCTTATGTCCAAATTAAAATCACATTTGGAATCAATTATATGAGCATGTCCACAGATTAACCCTGTTTCTCTGGGACATTAATCTGGGGCTACTACTTCTGTTTTGACAAGTATAATTGTCTGGGAACTTCAAGTTTGTATATATACATTACACCATCTTTTGTTTTTTTAATAGAGATTTTAATTATGATATTTAAAAATATTTTTGAAATAGGGAGACACATTTTTTCAAATAAAATTTCATAAAATTTCATAACAGTATTTTATTGTAGCAGAGACAAATATGTCAAAACTGTCTTGTGTGACCAATCTAATTCAAATTAGATCTCCGCACTTGCTCACCCGCGCAGCTGCAGCGACCGAGCCAAGAAAATCCTCAAGTGCAGAGATCTTATTTTAATTATATGTTTTTGTAACCTTCCAAGGGAACATTGAAATAGGGTCACATAAGACAGGTGGTCACTATATACAGGTTTAATTAACATGAAATGTCCTGTGTCGTAGGGAAATTAAACTTTAGGTCATCAATAAAAGATATTGCTGTATATAATATTCTTGTGTAATGTTTTATGACATTTTACTCTTGAAAAAAAAAATTTGACAATGCTTTTTGTTTTGAAAAATTTATTTAAATTCTGTCATAATGAAAATAACTACAGTTTTTGGTATATCATAAAAACTTATGTTTTCCTTGAAATATTGAAGGAAGTTTTTCATGACTTCTACAAGGGAGTAGTCATATTAATTTATGGATGCATATTTATTACAAAGATTTCAATTGTCAGAGTGTAAATTACTTTAAAACACTTTTAGGACCTTAACAATCAGCTAGCTGTCTGTTGAAAAAAAACGAACACTTTTTTTCTTATCAAATTATTTGTGCCAAGAAACTTCACCATGTAACACAGTAGGCTTATTGACAAAAGTCATAAATATAAAGATATAAGTCAGTATAAATTTACATATAAATGTCATGACCTTGTCACAAAGATTTCTTTCTCAGACTTGTAGTAGAAACAGGATCTTATCTGGTAGGTGTAACAGTCTCCAGAAATCTACAGTTCACAGAACTATTCATTTCAAAACATGTCACAAACTGATCTAAATCGGAATTTGTGTCAGAGCTTGAAAATTTGAGAAAGCCTTACTTGTACATTTAAATTTTTGTGCATTAGGAGGGGATTTTTCAGTTATTTGTGATAAAAGATTTCCCCATTAGGATTAGGGGGTCCTGGTATTTAACCCCACTATCAACAGTATTTCAGGTACAAAAATGTATATCACCACGGTCAGTTTTATTGAGGAAGGAAACCTGAGTACCCGCAGAAAACCACAGACCGGTCGCAAGTCACTGGCAATTTTTATCACATAATGTTATATCAAGTACAACTCACCATGAACGGGGTTAGAACTCACACCTTTAGTGGTGATAGGCACTGATGAAACAGGTAGTTGTAAATTCAACTACCATACGATCATGAGCATGACGGCCTCTCTCCTTGAGGGACTATGTGATAGACTGAAATGTATGTCTGTTGCAAAACTGCATACTTTGTTTTGGCTTATACTGATTTTAGAAATTTTCAAAATTCAGTTTATTGACCTACAGCGATTGTAAAAGGCTGCTTTCAACTACCAGTCTTTGAACTTACAGTGATAATAAGATGAAGAACAGCATTCAAAATTCAAGTCTTTGGGTTTATGCTTCATGATAATATATTTACCTTCTTTTCTTTTAAAATCACTGAAATATTGTTGAAAGTGGCATTAAACACCATAACTCCCTTCTTTAAAAATCTACTTTAAATTTGAAAAAAGCATAACATTATAGCTTAATTTTATTTCCAATCCAGCTTTATAAAAAAAAGCACAGTTGATATAGGATATGTGAATATGACATATTTGTCGCTGTGTGTCTCCGTTGTCACAAACGAAAGACAATTGAAGACGGGAATCAATACCGTGATAAAACTGTCTGAATGACAAAGATACACTAGATATATGTAAACATGAGACTTTATGATTGTCCCTGGATGTCTTTGTTTGTTCCTACATTCATCATTTTAAGCTCAATACAAAAATGACAATGTTATTGTCATGGCTGAATTAGACTTATAGATTAACCCACACATGAAAGGTTTTAATATAAATGAATAAAGGAATCAAATGATTGCTTCAAATGTTTCATTTTCAATGAGACCTTTTAAAAAAAAATTGTATAAACATTATTTTTGGAATTAATGAAACTCAGTCAATTAAGAATAATGTCATTTTTAATTAGATTATTTTAAATGGTTTACAGTTGACACAATGTTGGGTTTTTGTTTTTTTCCTAGAATATATTGCATAGATATAAATTTTCTTTTTACATTTCCATAAAATTGAAAAAAAAATAAAAAAAGACTTTAATACTGTGTTCATCATTAGTTAATGTGATATATATAAGTAGGTAAAGTTTTTAGATTTCCTAAAAATATATGCTATCATTTCTTTGGTTTAAACAATATTTATTATTAAAAAAACATATATGGTCAAATACAACATAAATACTAAACATGAAAGGGATTTGGAACCCTTCCCCACCTACCCCCACCCCTCAATATTGTTAAAATAAATGGGAGGGAAAACCTAAATGGCAATTAAGAATGGACAATCCAGAGACAATGGGAACATTGGGCAAGCAACACACAGAACGAAAACAAATAAAGCAAAAAAGCACAACATAACACAGAAAACTAAAAAGATGAGCAACACAGACACCACCAAAAAAGCTGGGGTGAACCCAGAAGCTTGCAAAGGGTAAACTATTCCTGCTTCTTATGAGAGACCTGCCATGTCTTGAATTTTTATTAACATTTTCTAGCACAAACATGTACATGGTATTCAGTGTTTTAGAACTACATATAAATGAAGAAAAAATGCAAATCAGTTAAAAAAAAAAATTTCATTTTACAAAAAAAAAAACGTAGACTCGCATCTTCTTATCCAATATTCTTATTCCCGATTCAAGGTGATCTAGAAGCTTTAAAACTTGTTATATACACTTCTTATAAATTGTCTTTTTATTCCTATAGGAAGTGACATAAGTGAATTGCTTGAAGAATCTAAGGGTTAATTAATTTCATTGACAATTGACAGAAACAGCTTTAGTGTTTGTATTTAATTATTACTATTTTCTTGAGTCAACCCATTTTGAGTGCCAGTGTTTTCTTGTCCCATTCTATTGGATTAAAAAGCAAACAGTAAAAAGTGTAAAAACATTTGTCTGCCTTATTTGTTCTGTAGAATTAGGAAGGCAATGATTTGAGCATCAATTTACGTAAATGATCCGCAAAAGACAATGACAATCCATTTCGTTGCTCCGCTTATGGACGAAATGCTACAATCGGCACTAATGAGACAGTGTAGGAAAATATCATTTCAATCAAATCGCTTGATTAATCTCGATAAAATATCTACACGGCTTAATTCACTGCGTATTTCTACGTTACATTTGTCTCTATAATGTCACACGGTGTTTGCCGATCACATTTGCCGAGTTTGAACCCCGAATTCTGACTGTCGATTTTGCTCTAATGACAAGCTATTCATCAAAATAGGGTCATCAATTTTGACAGACCAGTTTCTTCTAACTAATATAGCAAATTTCTTTCTTGCTTACATTTATGTGGCGTAATTATTTTTGTCAAATCAACATATCACAGCTGATTTCCTTTTTTGAGATTAATTAGAAACTTAGTCGTGATGGCTGACAAGTTGTCTTTTATCACCCAAAAATTATTTGTCTGAAGAAGTATATTTGATTAATTTAAGGCATATCATCTTTGATTGATATGTTTAACACAAATATTGCAATAATTTTTTTTTTTCATATTTCAATAATTGTTAGTAATATTCTTATATATTGATCAAGTCAGGTTAAAAAGTTAAAATTTATATTAAATTGCCTGTCTTAAAAATTTATTTACATCATGAGCTAAGTAATTTGTTAACTGCTATAAAGAGGCTTGAAGGTCCAGAGGTTATATTTGTAAAAGAGGGACAAGGTCTTTAGGACCATGGGTGAAAAAATCCAAAAATATAAGGATTGGAAATTAAAAGTTGATAGGGGTAAAGAAATGGCAGTAACTATATACATTGAATATTAGAATGCTAGGCTCATGTAACACCAAATTTTATTTATCCTTTAACATTTATTCCTGGAAAAAACCCATAAAATGTATACCATTCTAGGAAGTGATGGATCCAAAGGTCATGGCCATTTGATGTCAAGGTTAGAAATATGTCAGAGATCATAGCATTTTTTTCTGTTGAAAAAAATAACATAATTTACCCTGGAGAGAAGTAGGTTTTATACCTTCTAGGAAGTGATGAATCCAAAGGTCATTGCCATTTGATGTCAAGGTTAGAAATATATCAGAGGTCATGGCACTTTTTCTATTAAATAAAAATAACATACTGGTAATTTCCCCTGGAGAAAAGTAGGTTTGCTACAATGACATAATGATAAAAATTTACCCTGACAAAGTGGCAAATGTCTGGACAGAAAATTGTCACTAAATTGACGAAATTGATGGAAAATAAATTAAGCACTAATTTGACTATATGACTTGAAGCTAAAAGTCATTTACCCTTGCTTGTCGTGTGTCACCCTAATAAATAAACAATGAAGTTCCACTGAAACCACACGATGCTTTCATCTGATTAAGAAAGAAAGAGTCACAACCATATTTTTTTATTGAATTGTCCCCATATAGAAACAAAGGGCTAATTGTAATGTCACCACGGAACTTAATCAATCTAATTTAATACTATTGAGATAGAATTAGTGGAAGTGTCGGGAATTAGTCCTTGTGTCAGCTAAATGTCATCTGTGTCCTTATCCTTCTTTTTTAGTTTCCTTTAATCATGTAATGACGTTGAGATCAATAAGAATTAACTGTGATATATTATGTTTTATTGCTGGTATTCAATGAAGGTGGACAAATCTTAACTTGAAAGTTGTGGGTTTGTCAATTTGTGCTATTTCCTCTTACACTAAAGGCACAATAAAAAGAAATTAAGACGATATCTGAGTGACATACTGTGTATCGGCCAACATTAATATGTGCTAATTCAGTATAATTTGTTTTTAATTTTGTTTGATTATTTCAAGGTTTTATCAGGACATTTTTTTGTGTACAGGTATTTACCCAGAATTTTCTGTCATTTATACAGTTGGGATTCAATTTTTTTTCTTCTATTCAATAGAATTTGAGCTTAAGTAAAAATTTTATTCTATTATCTAAGGGTTTGTCAGGTCGTTTTGTGTACACGTATATTTAGCCAGAATTTTTGGCTCTGTCATAAAATAAAATTGAATTTGGATTCAATACTATTTTATTTTTTCGAATCCAAATGTTATTTTATTTTATTTTTTTTTAATCAATGTAATTAGGGTATTTGAGATTTTTCATTAAGTATTTTATAATATGGTTATTATATAAATATTAAGCACGACAGCTTCTATTGCAGCATAATATCCATTCATTATATATACAATAAAAACACTTGAACGAAAATTGGTCCATAACGACATCTTAGCTTTATAACAGTACTTATATACTTAAAATATACTTAGTTTGGTGATATTAAAGATCACACATTAACAGTTGTTTTTTCGGTACTTTTGATGGGTACACAATTCAAGATGTCATTCAATTCAACAGCAGACAAAATGGATGTCTTTTAGCAGGGGTTACAGTTTGTGTACCATATGTTTTGGTTTATCATATGTCAAATATATTCAACACAAATTGACAGACATATGGCGCGGGGGTTTCTTTAGAAAACAAAGCTTACAAGCATACCATAAACCAATAGAAATACATTAAACTATTACAGAGTGTGAAAAAATATCAGAGTGAACATCCGAAGAATGTCACCTACAAATTGGGGGAGTCATTAGCTACGTACAAGAGTAATACTATTCAGAATTCTTTCTGATATTAGCACAGTATGTCAAAAAGCCAATTACTGTCACTAAAACCATAGATGATATTTATTTATTGATAGAAACAGGACTTGTACATTTTTCATCTTTCATGTCAAAACAGGAAGTGGTAGAATGCGCTAGATAAAACTAATGGTTAACATGAATACCAGTATCTTTTTTTTGTTTTTGCAGAAGAAACTAAGAACAACAATCTTTGATTGTAAATAAAGAGTTCTTTATAGAATTATCATTTTTATATGGACTACTTCTGCACATTCCCCTATGGTTATTATATATTGGATACTTTACAACAAATAAGCACAATTAATACTGTATCAACACCAAGATAACCTTGAACAATAGGGAGGGGTAAAATTATCAGAATGGGGAGGAGTAAAATTATCAGAATAGGGAGGAGTAAAATTATCAGAATAGAGAGGGGTAAAATTATCAAATGCATTTTCAACAGTTAAAATATGCATTGAACATGGCTTCTAGTCCAATATGGCCCTTTCAAGGGTATGATAAACTCATGATGCTATATGGTCTTGCAATCATGGGTCAAATTCTAGACTTTAAAGGTCAAATGTTTTATACAGTCAGACCTGTGAATGAGGTCACCTCTATTAAGCAGCCATCTGTATTAAGAGGCCACTATTTCTTGTCCTGTTATAGAAACTTTCATATGAATTGAACCTCATTTAAAGGGTCACCTGTCTTCTCCTAAAGGTGACCTCTTAATACAGGTTTGACTGTTGTCTTCTCCTAAAGGTGACCTCTTAATACAGGTTTGACTGTTGTCATAATTCAACCTAAATATCAACGTCAAGTCTTTTTTAAGGGGGGGAAAGGGGGGGTTCATACGAAGACCATGCCTATGGGTGTGGTATATTATTTCTTCATAAGCAACCAGAAGTCAATTCTTCTGAAAATCATATATACTGGTACTTATTTTTGTGTTACTTATATGATAAGTATAATATAGAGCTAGTAGCTTTAGTAATGTAGGTTAAAAGTAAAGTAAAAATCTTTTGATAGCTTGACCTTTGATGAAAGAATTTATAATAAATTCATTGTTAATTTACAACTTATTAAGGTACATGTATATCAAGAACTCTCATTCAAAATCTATCCATTTTGGTTTTCATATTGCTTTGGAATATTTATTGTGTTGAATCAAGTGAAACTGAATGCCATTATGAAAGTAAAAGTTTTGTGATTAATTGTTTTGATTGCCCATATTTTATTTCCTGATTTTGTGAGTATTGTCCATGTCACTGTATAACACAATGTCTTCAGGCACCACCAACTGACAATGGTCGTCATCATATGGTAGTTGGATTTACAACTACCCATGCAATCACTAGTACCTAACTCAAATAATGTTGTGAGTTTGAATACCACCCAGCCACAACATTATATGATCAAGTTTGTCAGTGACTTATGACAGGTCGGTGGTTTTCTCTGGGTACTTCGGTTTCCTCCACCAATAAAACTGACTGTCCTGATATAACTGGAATTAAGCACCATAAAACCAAAGCAAGCCAAACCTCTTAAGGTATCACCGACCGACTAAGAAATAATAGTAACTTAGTGACTAAAACTACTATCTGAAGTGGTGAATTAAGATAAAGGTATATATAATCTAAATCTTATTAAAGCTAAAAACAACTTCCTCCCACTAAATTTTTTATCCTTTGTATCAGATATGTTTTAATTTGAAGCAGATAGATGAATTTACATGCATGAAAAAAATGAAGATGATGCAAGCTATAGACTAGTTTATTATGTCGCAGTGATTGCATAACTGGATTATTCAATTGTTGTATTTAATTTTATCATCTCAGATCTGTGTGGTAGGTGCACAAAAAAAAGACAAAGGAAAATCTAATCCCTTTTGTATAATTCTGGCGACGCTGAATCAAAGTGTTGGGTTACTTCATTGATGCCTGCGACAGGAAACAGAGTCTGTTATCAAATCAAATTGTGAACGAATTCTACTAACAGCCTACAGTAGCCTCATTATAATTGACCCATGTAGGCCATCTTAAAGACAACTGTTGGCAAAACAAGAAGTACATGACACAAATCGGGCTGGCAGACTCTTTGTTCATTGATGCGGACATGCACCTGCGATAAAATGATGACTCTTCTCGTGATCCATGTATCCTTAGAATGGCGTCTTATCGCAGGGAACCTGGGAAATGTCACATTTTAAAACACAGATCACACAGAAATTTATCTGGCGGTAATCTTTCACGCAATAGTTACAAAATACTTGCATTTTTTTCAAAAAAGAAACCATTAGCCCTGTCCTTTTTGAAATTGTATATGATACTAGCATCTGAAACAGGCAAGACATATATTTGAAACGGAAACAATGTCAGATCTTAAAATTACACAGGGTTAATGAATAAATTAAACTTTTTCATTTACGAATTGCAATTGATAGCATTTGACTTAAATGCAAATTACCGGTTAATTGGTTTAAAAGACTAAAAATTTAGTTTTTACAATAATTTTTAATATAATTATGATATGCATATTTCCCCCTAATTCTTGTCACAGTATACCATTGTATGTTTCAAAGACTGGTATTAGTTTGCATTTTTTTGGAACATGATTTTCATTCACGTTATTTTTTCTACAATATGTCAATAACGTAAAAAAAATTAATTCCAAGTAAGAACTTCAAGTCTCTGCTTCCCCTTTCCTTCAACTTTATATTATTATTCCAAATAAAAATCATAATCTTTTATTTGTAAAATCTTATCATTACAGATGGAATTTTTTTTTCATTTTCACCCCATATAACCTCATTCTTTAAATTCTCTGCTTCCCCCTTTTCCTTCAACTTTATATGCACATTATATTCAACTGAAGTAGAATTTTCAAAATGGCGGTAATAAAAAAGAAGAGGAAGTTAAAATTATTGTTTTAATGAGATTTAGAAATGAGAATTGACAGCACATATGATGGTTTGTTACTGAAACATGTTTTGTCATTTCTACATCTGCTCTGAGAACTTCACTTCATTTTCAGGTTTATTTTCGTTACTTAGGAGAGGTAATTGCTGACAAAAATATTTTAAAGACAGTTATCTTGTCTCTTCCACTTAAGTTGCCAATACAAATTGTGTAGACACGAAGATCATTCTGTTTTGTATCAGAAGTACTTTTCTTTTCTTTATTTTTTTGTTTTTGGTGGGTTTTTTTTCCAATTCTAACATTGAAAGTTTCCCTTTGAGTATTTTCTGATAAAAAAAAAGGAGAAATGTCATGTTAATGGCTTTTAAAATTTGGAAGATTCTTTATATTTCTTTATATTTTTATAAGGATAAGCGATTGATTCTGGTACTTATTCAGCATCTTAAACTGCTTCATGAACATTCTGGGTAGCCATTTAACATATATATTTTTAAAGAAAGTTTAAACAGTAATTGTCAACAATTCCACTAAGATGAACAAAACGAATAAGTCACTTCTTACCTCAAACAAGTGAAGGTATAAAAAAAACACCATGACATATTATGGCATTGGTAATGCAGGTCCTGGCTTGGGACAGCCACAAAAATGTGGCTGGGCTAGATCACTTAATGGAGTCCCAACCTATAAATGTAGAAACATGCACAGAATCTTGGATTGCTTCATAAATATTCTGTGTGACCATTTAACATAAAATATTTTATAAGTCATTTATATTATCATAGCCATTGTGATTTTATTATTTTCTTTGAATGTGTAAGAGAGAACTGTATTATAGGTGGCATAGCAGTTTTAGTGCATAGCCGATATTTAATAAAGGGAACCAAGTACAAAAAAGGAAGAGTGCAAAATTCTTAAATGAAGAAAGGAATCTGGAAATTGAAAATAATTGATGCACAAAAAGTGACATTGTACGTGTGAAAGACATCAAATATATAAATGGTTAAGTTAATATATACATGTAGTCAATGTTGTGTGTAGATACCAACGCTGAACAAAAATATGTGTATAAAATATTAAATATTATAAAAAAAAAAATTGTACACAGCCGATAGCATCCAACCATATAGATAAGTCACAATCAGAATATTTATGCTCCCTGTGATATGGTGCTATCTTATTAATGTAGCACGAGCCAGGTCATATCAGATTACGAAATTCAGATGTATCTTGTGTCCAAAAGCTGTTAAATATCACCTGCTGTCAAAAACAGCTGGGACTGTGAGGCTGGCTTCCTCCTCAAGATCTACATTTTAATTATTTACATCAGTTTAGGAAGATATTGATATCAACCCCTGTCATCTTTTTCCCTTCAAAAGAAAATTTGAGGGAAAAAACTCATGGTAGGTTGTATGCAACATTTTATTGTCAAACTTTAATACCATTACAAACTTTTTTGTTGTTGAAAATATCACAGTAATACATTTCAACCGTTAACATACATCTCACAATTAAATTGCGATGCTCCAGTTTGGCATGGTAAAACTCGTGATTTTATTATTGACTGGACCATTTATTGAGTTTGACTGTTCAAGGTATCGGTGTTCGAGAGAAAGGTTTTTTTTTTTTACTTAGAAATATAAGGAAAATTGATTGGACTTTCAAATCAGTTCGAGCCAACCATAGCAATCGACCCATCCGTGTTCGAGGGACCGACGTTTGACTGTTTCTTGTTTAATTATGGAAATAAAGCATTCTTCTTGATTAATTACAATTATTGCCACTTTAAAAAAAAAAAAGTAGTTAGAAGTGAATAGATTAATTTTTTGCTATTAGATACTAGTATTTTTTTCTCTCTATTTTGCGTCTATAGCTTTCATTTCTATTGGTAACTACTGGTCATGTGACGTACGTATTGTCACCGCTTTCCCGTCTGTTATCTGTATCGTCCGTAACCTTTTACCTTTTGGTCTTCTTCAATTGAAACCAAGCTTGGTAGGAAAATGTTAATTGGATGGTTCTTTACAAAGTTTCTGAGTTTTTTGTTCCAATCACAAATTCAAGTCTACAATAGAAAAATGGTGGGGTTAAGCTAGTTTTATGTGTCCAAACCTTTTTTTTTCCAATTTGGCTTTAATATCATGAAATGGTGGGTTGTGCATCAGTTAATTTGTTAATTTAGATTCTCTGTAGGTGTAATGGAGGTTCTTTGTATGTTCTACCTGTCACTTCTGCACATCTGGAAGTAGTCCTTGATATTAGAAGTTTCATTAATTAATACATTGTAAGGTAAATTTCCCCCTGGATGTCAGTACATCTGGAAATAGTCCTACACACTGTCTCATTAAAAGATTGGACATGTGTCTTCTATAATCAGTATGCACCAAGAAAATACATCACAACTGTGGTGAAGAAGAACATATGGTCAGGAAAATTTAGGCAGACATCCAAAATCATCTTCCTTTGTCAAATTCTGAAATGAAAATATTTTCATTTTGGTGGCAAGATGACAGTTCAAACAAATGTTTCATGTATATTTGTGAAACTTGATTGATACACTTCAAAGCTTCTTCTGTTATCTAAATTAATGTAGTGTGTCAAAAGCTGAAAAATTTCCCTGCTTGTCACTGTGTTTTATGTGTAGAAGATTATACCAAGTTTTGTTAATCTGAGAAAGAACTTACTAAGAACAACAAAAATCAGGAGAAATTCTTCTAATGTAAGCAAAACTTGTTGGTTTCAAGGTTTTAAAGATGAATTCAGTAGTGTATTGCAATATCTACAATTTAATAAGAAATCAAATATACCCGGTACATGTATTTGAATAATGCAGTTTGCACTTTCTTTGATTTCTTATTGTATGACTTGTTTAATGACCCTTTCACAAAGGTAAATGATTTCAAATCAAGGTAAAAAATAACATACAAATTTATCTCTTTAGTTTTCTTTCACATTTACCCAATTTCTTTTCTGAAAATGCCCCCAGCCCAAATAAATAACCCATCACAAATGGAAAAGAAAAATACCTGTTGATTGTTTTATTTAAATAATGTTCCTAAATTTCTTTTTGAAATTACATTGTACATGTTGCTGTTCTTTAAGAAGAAGAAAAAGTTACCGCTAGTATATGTGAGGGTCATCTTAGAAAATAATATATGTTTAGATGAAAGGATGAGGAATTAAGTAGCAGACATACACTTGTCCTCCTTTTATATTACATTCAATTATTTCCTTTGGCATAAAACCAAACATCAATGGTAAATAACAAGCCACGACTTAAGTACACTCAATCTTTGTCACAAACTGAAAGGATACCCCCAAGTTTGTCCCGTCACCAAGAATAAGAATATAGAAACATAAGTATTAGCTTCCAGACACCGCATTTGAATCCTGAAGATATAATTAATATGAAGGGTTGACATTTTATAGACTTTTAGATCAATAATGTCATTGGCTTAATGTCACAAAATAATATGGTTTAAACAACGTTTCGGTTAGTCCTCTTCCGTTAGTTTTTAGTAACACTATAATTGTTTTGGTGTCGTATTCCACAAATAGGTTCCATCAAGATGCATGCTAGACTTTTTACAGAATTGATTGGACAATAATGATACAGCCATTTGTTTAACGACTACTTAGTGCGTTTAAAAATAATGCAGACATATATAGGGAAATAAATTTGTCAAAAAAGAATTATCAAGTAAAAATAGCACTTTTGTTTTTTGTGAGAGAAAAAAATTGGAAATTATTTAAAATGTCTCTTTAGTTTGTAAAAAGATAAGAAAAAATTATGAGAGCAATTCAATTGGGATTTAAAAAATGAATTTGTCACTGTTTTAAATTGAAAATAAAGCTACAGTTAAGTGCTTTTGTTCAAATCATTTCTGTAGATAAAACTTTTACAAGAAATAATATGACAAAGAGGAATATCATCTGTAAATTTTGGCTACTGAAACAGCTTTTAAGTATTTGGAGACTAGCCAACTCTTTGTGACAAAACAATGTAAAAGATGGCACATCAGGGGCAGATAACTCAGCATGACAACTGTTGTACAGATAAGCAAGGAATGCTGAGTGATAATGGTTCAGTAAAGGATGATCTCAGTGGGGATGTCCTTCTCATATGTCCTGTTGTCTTCTTATGAGTACATTGTCAAAATTATTACAGGGGTTCAAAACAGGTTAGATGATATTTTTTTCGATTTTCATTAAACTCTAGAATTGAATTAAAAAAATATGTATGATTTTACATACTTCAAAAATATTGAGCCTTACAAATTAAAAATAAATATATTAAACATTTAATAGATAAATATAGGCCTTTCCTAAATACTCCAGTTTAGCTGACAAAATATAATTTGGTCATAACTTTACTTTTAAACTACAGCAAGCTTACTTTCTTTCAGCAAGTCAATTGAATTCCAACGAACAGTTCAAATAATTTTTGCTGCATATTTTTTTTTTAACTTTTATTGATTTAAACACCCTTCTTTGTACTGTTTTAACTCAAGACTTGTTTGTGTATAACACTTGATTTTTTGAAAATCTTAAATCACAAATTAGATGAAAATTACGAGAAAAAAATTCAACACAATTTGCAAAATTGGTCAGGAGAAACCTCTGACCGAATAATATAAACAGTGAGTGGCTTGTTTAATATGTGGTTTTTATTCTTTTATTCCTCATATATAAATAAAAGATAAAATTGTCATTTTTGATAAATTTGTACTTCTTGGACTTACTGGTAGCCTTTTGATTTTTTCTAAAAAAAAATATATCTGATATACCAAATATATAAAATGATTTAGATTACCCTGTATCAATATTTTGTTGTAAAAAAAAAAGGTATATATATATTATTCTGTGATTGTCAAACTTTTCCCCCCTAGATCTGATCATCTTTATTATGTTACAATTATTTATTATATTTAAAATTCTGTCCAAGATGAATTGGAGATTGATCTGTGTTTGATAGCTTCAGCCTGTGTGACTTCTGACAGACAGACACTTAAATAAATAAATATTTGTTTCAAACAAACATTTTGAAAAGAATCACAAATTTATTATATTATTGTCTGGTATAATTAATTAATCCTCCAAGATAAGAAATGAAAGGGGGTATTTCTTTTTGATGTCCCTCCATGATGTGATTCTGATGGGAAAAGAACCAATCAGTGACAAGCCATGTGACCATATTAGGCTTTGTCATTGGACAGTCCTTGATGTCATACATGTGCACCCTGTACAGAATAGCCATGTGATACTAATGGAATCAACATTGAGTGATAATGTCTCATATTTACATGTAATCTCTTTGATAAATAAAAGCTTTTGATGTTTGTTTTTGTGCAGTTTTCTGTCAGTATGTGTATACATGTCATCCCAGAGATTAGGGACTGGCAATGTACTCATTATAAACAGTTATCTCTAAACAGTAGTGGTAGAAGTTAATCATCCTTATCTTAATGGTGTCTTTGAAGAGGTAAATGCCAGGAATGAGGAAAGACAACATAAATTATCAAAAGATATCAGGTTAAAGTTGTACAAAGTTCAACCTATTCTCTTCATTTTATATTATCCATGAAATGAAAAGATGTCAAAACAGAAAATCATTGTGAAGATTAAATATTGTTTACATACATTATAAGTACATGTAGGCATTTTGATCTGGACATTTTTTGTAAATATATATTTTTTTCTTCTTAATAAGGTAATTTTTTAACATGCATTCTATATTTTGAAATGGTTAATTTTGCAAGTGTAAATAAGAAAGTGAAAACACACTGAAAGAGATCAATATCAAGATATAAACATTTAGATTTTTTTTTTATTTTGCAGTGAAATGAATAAAGGGACCACAAAGAGTACTGATGAATTACATTTTCTTCTGGGTTTTTTTTTAAGAATCTAAAAAGAAATTGCTGCTACATAAAAGATTGAGATCCTTATGACAAATTTGCTGTAATAGAAACCCACCATGCATAGTACTGATTAATTATATTTCACTGGTATCAAAAAGACTGGGGGAAAAATAACTATTTAGATAATAAAAATTAGATTTGGTTTTGACAACTTTGTAGTGAAATGAGTGTAAAGAACAAAAACAACACTGACACATTATATTTCACCCGAAGCACAGGAGTTCTTCCCCGGTTTCTGGTGGAATATTTAGTTTTTTATAGAGTGTTTTGTGGACCATTGTTTTTTTATTTCGTCTTTCTGTTATCTTTTGGCCATTTCCTTTGATATACAGCATCTAATTACCACTTTGGTATCTTCAAACTTTTTTTTTGTTTTCAGTCTACTCTTGGTTACTGTTAATAAAGTACAATGGCACTTTGAGTTGACAAGCATTTTAGTATTGTGTATCTATAATGCCATTTGAAATCAATGTTGATTGCTCTTTGACAACAATTTTCCTTTTATTCTTACAACTTTCAGGATTATATTTTTCATGGAGACAATTTATATAACGACATCTATGTAAAAATGTTTCCAATTTACAATACAGATAATGAACATTGTCTGTACTTTGCCATTGTCGCTGGCTGTGACAAGTTATTTGTAGCAGGATATCAATAAGAAAAGATTAATGGATCATTTCTCCACCTTTTTACACTTTTAACCCTTCTCCTACAGAAGACATCCTTGTTTACTTCATATTGCCAGTAATTGCAAACCAATTTAATCATTTATTCTATTAATTGGATTTTCATGATGAATTATCTCCCCTTAATCAGTCAAAATATAATATTTTGTTTTGAAAGTAATTTTAATATATATACAAATGTATATATGTATATGTATATATATATCTAAGGAAACAGCAGAAATGCTTCTAAACAATATTGTCTCTACGATATCAAAGATGTTTGAATGTTGGTTGGTAGCAAATATTTTATGCATATTTAGAACGAAGGAATGTATATATGTATATGTATATATATATCTAAGGAAATAGCAGAAATGCTTCTAAACAACATTGTCTCTACGATATCAAAGATGGTTGATTGTTGGTTGGTAGCAAATATTTTATGCATATTCAGGACAAAGGAATAGATGTCCCAAGTTATCCAAACCACAATTTATGTAGCTATTTGGCTTTGGAACCTTCACAATTCTCTTTAAGACTGTGGCAAACGGACATGATAATTGTCATATCAGATGTAGAGGTGATGTGCAGTGATGATAAAAAAATGTGTTTACATTCAATACCTGTTACCTATATGTAACCCCAAAACCTAATGATCTGTGAGATTATTTTGATTTTGCCCAGCAAATTAACATGGTAAATATTTAGAATACAGAAAAAAATATATAGTATATTTTTTTCTTATTAAAAGCATCTCTTTATGAAACATATTTTGGGTTCTAAAGAAACTTTTTTATTAATGTTTAGGACAACATGGCATCTTGAGAATAATTAATACTTATATACCAGTAGTTAGATTAGGTCAAATTTGGATGGCTGCTTTCAAAGAGGGGGGAGGGGGGGGGACATAATCTATGTGGACAAAATTAGGCTAATGTTGGAACAGCTCAAGATCTTTTTCTTTACAAATTAGAACAAGAAATTTTATAATACCAGAATGTGATCAGTTGTAAATCAAGAAAAAAAGACAAATTTTAGTGGTCAAATTTCCGTAATTATAATTATAAATATCTATATTAACTGAATTTAAATTCTTAATTTAAAAATTACAAATGTGTATTACATATAAAAGGCCTTATGCACCACCGGGCATGAAGAGGATTGGATAAGTAAGATGATATTATCAGGGCTGTCTCTACAGCATTATAGGCCCTCGAGCAAAGCAGTGCTCGGAGCCCATACCTACACAACCACTCACAGGAATAAAACTGTCGATAAAATTTAACATATCCAACAAAAGCAGTGTTTAAACATTGAAAAAATATCCCGTACACAACATACATAGATTAGCATGGGCCCCCTATGCTCGTGGGGTCTCCGGGCAACTGCTCAGCATGCCCATGTGTTTAGATGGCACTGGATATTTTATATATAAACATAGCTACCGGTATGTCAAAAAGATCCCTCACAAAACCTCTTTATACTTAGAAAAGTTGCCTGTGTTTAAGATTAGGATGGAAGACTCATTTTTGATATAAAATAATTATATGGTTCATCATTTGATATAAGGTATGACTGACACAGGGGATGTGTGATAAAACGACTTTGATTTCTTGTGATTTAAGACAGTATTTCTGTATATCCGCCCCTGTTATCTATAAATATGTGAAGCTCATCAGCAGGTTCTTTCTAATTTACCACAAGTACCCACAGATAATTTGCACTTGACATGATGGCTATTGCCAAATTATTTTTTTTTCCAATCGTCACACTACAAGAAAAAAATAGTGCTCTTCTTTCCAAGATATTGAGTTCAAAATTTGCTTCATATGCAAAAAAAATTGAATACAAAAGTGCTAATTCAGGATTTTTGATATTTAATTTTTGATCAAGTTTATTAATCATTCCAGCAGGTTGCTATCAATTACCTTTGATTGATTTAATGCTTTCCAAAAGAAAGCAGATTTTATAAACAGGTAATTTATGAATTCTCATTGAAGAAGACATATTGCTTTAAATTTGAAATTTTTTCTTTTTCAAAAATGATTTTGTGGAACATTGACTTCATTTTTCAAGATATGCTTTAAGGAATATGAACTAGTACAATGAAGCATGTATAAATTGAACCCTGAATGAACAAAATCTTGTATAAATTGAGGGGTTAGGGTGTTTAATGCCACTTTCAACAATATTTAAATTATATTGTGGCAGTCAGTTTTATTGATGGAGGAAACCGGAGTACCAGGAGAAAACCATGAATTAATTGAACTTTAAATAATATCCAAATGTATAAAATCTAACCTGTGAACATCTGTCTATTGTGAACACAGAAGTCTTTCCCAATGATGTTCGATTCAGAAAGATAGATTTCCCTGTATTTTATTGATGGTACTTACCACTATACATTAATATTTTCTCTCTAAGAGACATGAAATTAAAATTAACATATTTACGAAAATAGATGAAATAGATGTCTAATTACAGATATACTTAAAGATTCCTAAGTATACTACTGGTACCCAGCTGTCATTGTCTGTCATTGTTATATAAAATAACAGTCTCTGACAAGTTGTTAAGTAACTGTTGCAAAAAAAATCATGGGAAAATCTCATGGTGCTTAGTACATGGGAAATGTGGTGCTTAGAGTACAGTGGGAAAATGTGGTGCTTAGAGTACATGAGAAACGTACGAGGCAAAAACTCATGAGAAACAATTGTTTTGCTGCAAGTAGTGGGAATGGGAATTTAATCATATTTGTTGTGTAATATCATTAAAGTCACCAAATGTGGCTTGTCGCCATGTTGCAAATCAAAGATCAGACCTCCATCAAAATTATAAATAAGATCTAGGCATCTCTTTGAGATCTTCTTCCACAGATACAACAAATCATTGTTATTCAAATGCAGTGAAGCATGTCTAACCATACCTCCTTGAGACCAATGTTTGTTTTCGTAACACTGTGTTAGACAGATGTGAATTTATTTTTGATGAAATTGAATACTTATTATTGTGGTTTTCGTTTGGTTCCACCAATACACAAATTCAGAACACCACAAAAGGCATATATAACAAGAGATTTTATTTATAAGGAAGTATTAAAACGTCAAAATCAAAAATCAAAAGAACATCTCATTCCGTCAATCCACAAAAATAAATATAATAACAATGAAAATAAATGAATCCATAGTAACTTTAAGGTTTGGGATCTCATTAACTGATTTAGCCATGCCACATTTTTGTGCCTGTCCCAAACCAGGACCTGATTTCTGACCATCACTAATTTAACTTTTTTCATAATTTTCAATTCAGTAATTCATATGTCCATTTGATTTTGTCATTTCAGCTCTAGATAAATTGGGTTATAGGCACATCTACAATCTAGGCATGTCTGTGGAGGTAGTACAACCTAATATTGTCTTTGACATAGCCAGTCTGCTGTTATACGGAGCTCAAGCTACACCAGTTCGGCTGAAGATTTTATTAGACCGATTATTTAGTGTATTACAGCATGATGAAGTGCTGCAGGTTCTACAGAGCTTTGGTTGGACGTATGAAGACTATGCAAGAGGTTATATATTACAGGTAAATAAAAATATGCCAGCATACATAATAAATAAAAGATTCTTAGATATTCTCAATCTATGCTTAAAATAAACATCTTAGGTAAATCTGATGACTTGTCGAGGGCTACTTGCACATTAAATCATGACCGTAAATTACATAGAGACGGAGGAGGAAACTACTCCTCCTCCAACTTTCTGGTAAAAAAATAGTGTAAGTAAAAACAATTTTTAAGTCGGAAAGAATAATAACTGCTCCCTCCATAACTAAGCTAATTTACGGCCATGAAAATCCTCATAAAAATGCAGATGTTGGGGGATAGAGTAGGCCTCTTTTGTTTCCAATTCTTAATCTTCTCTGCAAGTCACAATTATTTATTTTCTCTATAAACTGTAGATTGGTTGTTATTATTTGTTATATAAGAAGGAAACAAATTATCAGAGGGGGACTTTATTTTGACATTGGTAAAAGTTTTGGCAAAAATATGATGATCATGAGACACGTAAATAATGAAAGTTTTAATCTTCGTGTGATCAGTGGAAGCATTTTATTTTGACATTTTTATTTTCTATCTCAGAGTGACTTTTGATAAATTGAAGCACGTGAAGAAGCAGTATTCACTTTGGCAAACACTCAAAAAATTTTCAAGTAACTAATTCTCTGCCATCGTTTTTGTCAAATTGAAAGTTTTTGGCGAGAATGGCTTACATTTAGTGCTTAACAAAGCCAAATTTAATGACAAAACACAACTTTTACATTAAAATCTATAAATACAATTTGTTTAATGGGACATCTGTGGGGCATATGTGACCATTTGATAATAATTTGTGCAGGTAAATAGATAGAAGATAGATTGATCTTAACAAACGCCACATGTAAATGTCATTTGTAATTATGTCTGCTAATAGGTTTTCTTGAAAATGAGTTCTGTTAAAATCAAGAGCTGATATTAATGTAATTGTTCCTTCTTTGAAGCAGATATTTAAGGTGTTGCATCTTGCAGAGTAACATTAACAAAGAATGCTAGTGATTCTAAAAGTTTTCAATAAAACACACAACTCTTAACACCTTTTTTTCTTCTTTTTTGTTGTTGTTGTCAAGTAAAATTTTTGAAAAGTGATTTTTACTATAAAAAAAAATAAATAAATAAATAAATTTAAATCTTTATTATATACATATTGTCCAAAAACCTGTTGTTGTTTTTTATCGTTTATTGTTTAGTAATTTAAAACAAAAAGTCATATTATAACTTAAAAAAAAATATATTAAAATCTGTACTCGATACAACATTATATGATAAAGTTTGTCACTGACAGGTTGGTTGTTTTCTCCGTGCAGTCTGGTTTCCTCCACCAATAAAACAGACCGCCACAATATTACCGAAATATTGTTGAAAGTGGCATTAAACATAAACCTAAACCTTAACCTGTATTATTGATTTCAAATTTTCTCACATTTTATCTTAGATAATTTTTCTGATACATGTATGACTGTATCAGAACTCTGTAGTTTTACAATTTTTCCTATTGTCCATCCATAGTTATTTTAATACTACTGGTACATTGTATTCTATCTTCTTATGTCCTGCAGCAATCAGTTTTGTCCATCAAAAGTGTGCCAGTGTTTGTTGTCCATAATTTTTGCAGGTAGCAACATACAATTCTGTCTATCATCATCATCTCATTAAACTGACAACAGAAAGACAGGCCACGTGCCTATAAAATTATCAGGGTCATTATCGGCTCGCAGCCAAAAATTTCTTGTCATAAATACACCAAATAATGTTTCACCAAAGGGTAGTCTGTTGGTTCTTGTTTAAATAAAATTAATCCAGTTTCTTATTTGAGTTCTGTTCTATATGTAATGTCTATATGAATTGTGGACGAAATATTTATAAAATTTATTAGATAGATATTTGCAAGTCTATGGAAAGCAATATAGTAAAAAAAAAAACCGACACATTAGGGGGAGTGTTGGGATCCCATCACCTGATTTNAAAAAAAAAAAAAAAAAAAAAAAAAAGCGACACATTAGAATAGATATTTGCAAGTCTATGGAAAGCAATATAGTAAAAAAAAAAACCGACACATTAGGGGGAGTGTTGGGATCCCATCACCTGATTTAACCCTGCCACATTGTTTTGCTTTTCCGTAGGAAAATGTGGAAGATACCAAATAGGTAATCAAAATCTGTAAATGAAGGACAGACAAGGCCTGGAATTCCAACACCACATGGTGTGGTCTCTTTTTTTTTTTTGTGTTCAATAAGAGCGAGATGAGAGTTGGTTGTCCATTTTTTTTAATATTGGTGGAATTGTCGACCCTCACATTTCATAACATTAGTTGTTAAATTATTCATGTCAGTAAAGTGATTAACCAACAAATGCATTAACATATTTAGTCATGAGAATTAATACATATGTTTACCTAATGCCTTCATTTCTGTGTGTCATCTGCTGAGTTTAGGGGAATCTTTGCAGGGTTTTTTGTAATTGTATTTTTTACATCTGTTTGACCCCTGGAGATCTAGATTGTAACATGGGGAGGAGGAGTGTGATCTCATTAAAAATTTAACCCCACCACATATTTGTGCCTGCCCGCAACTAGAACCTAGATTTTCGTCAGCTTTGTTGGATTTTCTTTCTGTGTTTAAGAAGTTTGAGGTTCACTATTACAAATATAAAACTTTTTATTTGATTGTGTAATGGTTAGCGCACAATAGATCGTGGATTCTAGCCCTTCTAATTTGTACATGTATCCCCTCTCCTCTGTTTTAATGGCTGTGTTATAAAGAATATAACTGTTTTAATTTCAGATCAGGTGTTGATGGGTTTAAAAGCTTTTTCTATCTATCAATCTGTAAATTTAAAAACAAAATTATTATAGTACTTTATCAAAATGATTTGATTGTTGTGTATTTAAATTTTTATTTATTTATTGACAGTGAAGAAAGAAATGACATTCATCATCAATATTATTTCTACATCTAATAAAGACCGTTTCCTCTCTTGGTATCTCTGTGTAATGCCCTACTTCTTTGAAGCCTATGATCACAAATTCCTACTTGTGATTCAAAATTTAAATAGGAAAGACAGTCAAATCAAATCAAATAAGTTTTATTTAAAGTCGAAATCTATAAACACATAACATAAGCTCTAGTGAGCTTTTGAATCGACTATTACATAAAAAGCACATATAGGTATAAAATAACTTTACAAGCACATAGTACATGACATCACAAAGCAAAAACATGCATGCATAGACATCTGTAAAACATATGCTCATGCATACATATAGACATACATAAAAGCAAACTCATGCAAATATAAACACAGTTTCATATAAAATTAATCAGAACTGAATCTAAAAGCATAAAAACATAAGCTCATTGTATACATAGACATACATAAAAGCAAACTCATGCATACATTAATACAGTTTCATATAAAATTAATTAGAACTGAATCTAAAAGCATAAAAACATAAACTCATGTAAATGTAGACATATATAAAAGCAAAGTCATGCATACATAAATACAGTTTCATATAAAATTAATCAGAACTGAATCTAAAAGCATAATATATAGCAGATCAGGATAGGGCAATATTGACTATATATCACTAAGTACATAAAGCATAACAAGGCAAACTGTTTACATGCAAGCACTACAATGGCACGAGCCACCATTCCAAGTATTCAATAATTTTGAAAATTGATTTAAATTTTGTTCTAATCTAATATGGTTTGGTAGCTCATTCCATAGTTTGGTTGAATAATAACGGAATGATTTCAGACCATACGTTGTTGTTTTTACAGATGGTACATCAACTGTGTTTTCGTATCTAAAGGAATAATTATGTTTTTTAATATTGACTAAATCATGTAAATAAATAGGGCTTTCTTTATGTATAATTTTAAACGTTTCAATTGCTATACTTCTTAATCTTCTAACTTTAAGTGATGGCATTTTTGATTTTTCCAGTAATTCTTCATAATTTAAAACATAGTCATTATAAATAAACCTGAGTGCCCTTTCTTGAATTTTTTCCATTTTCTTCGTATTTTTCTCACTGCAAAAATGCCATGTAACAGGACAATAATTGAAATTTGATAATATAAATGAATAGTAAATAGTTAGTCGACCCAGCTTATTTAAATATCTACCAATTCTTTTCAAAACATTAAGTTGACGAGCAGATTTTTTACAAATTTCTGATATATGCTTATCAAAATTCAATTCATAGTCTATTGTAACACCAAGAAGTTTAATATGTTCTTCACACTTTATCTTGCTACCCTTTAAATCAAAACAAATCTGTTCTTTAAAAGTTTTCTTGCCTATTGCCAAAGCTTGGAATTTGTCTGGATTAGCTTGCATTAAATTGTTTGCAAACCAATCCAGCATTTTTTGACTGTCACTCTCTAATTTTGAAATAACATTTTTTAGATCATAATCAGCATAAGATAAAGTGTTATCGTCTGCATAATTATATATAGTACTAAAATCAACAGAGTAAAAGATGTCATTAATAAAAATATTAAAGAGAATGGGACCCAAAATTGAGCCCTGTGGCACGCCTTTATACACTGTTTCAAAAGAGCCACAAATATTTTTTACCTTTACACATTGTTTTCTACCAGACAAATAGCTGTTTAATAAATTTATAGTCTTTTCCGACAGACCATATGCTTCAAGTTTCAATAAATTGAGGTTGTGTGGGAGACAGTCAAATGCGTTGGATAAATCCATTAAGATAGCTGCTATATATTTGTTTTCATCCAAAGCTTTTTTCCAGTCTTCAATAATTTTTAGTAAGGCAGTTTGACATCCGAAACCTTTCCTAAAAGCTGATAATAATGGATGAAAATGAAAATTGAAAAAATCTGTTAATTGGTCAAAAATAGCTCTTTCAATAAATTTTGATATAGTTGGCAAAACACTTACTGGACGATAATTTCCTTTCTCTAAAATATTATTCTTCTTGAAAAGTGGTCTAACCTGTGCTGTCTTGAGCTTATCTGGAAAAATCGATACATCAATACACTACTTACATGTATTAATAAAAAATGTAATTGGTTCTACAATACAAGGCTTAGAAAGCTTCAGTATTTTTGGTGATATCCCATCGTAACCAGTAGCTTTCTTAATATTCAATTTGTTTATTTGCTTACTAACAAAATCAGAGTTTACCGGTTTAAAATTTAGATCATCAGTAATCAGCTTATTTTCTTTGATCATACATACACTAGGATGCTCTTTATTTACAATAACATTTGTATTGCCAATATTTTTTGCTACGTTGATGAAAAAGTCATTGAAAACTTTAGATACCTTGGCTGGATCATTTATAATCTCACCATTTCCACTTAATGTGATATGATTATTGCTACTACTGCTTTTCTTTGACAAAAATGGCTTTATAGTTGGCCAAAAATCAGTAATCTATTTTTTCATGATATATCTTATTAAATGTGTTTTTTAGCCACCTTGTCTTACCAAGTATTAAAAAGTGATCAGGGGGAAAAAATGTGGTTTTTATAATAAAATATTCATTTGTGCTATCTCTGGATAAAAGACAACATTTTTTTTTTTTACTTTTGTATAAAGCTCTACTCAATTTCAGTGCTAAACTTTCAGTAAGTAATATGATGTGTACATGACAAGAAAAAAATAATTAATGTTGATGAAGAATATACAGAATCAATTAAAGACACTTTGGTATAGGTCCAAAAATACACTTCTTCAATAGCTACCAATATCTATTTGCACTTCTAAAATGACATTTAGAATGGCAAAAATTGTCAATTCTCAAGTTTTGACATTTCTTAAATTATATCAAAGCTTTTCCACATAATTAAAGATAAGAAAAAGAGATGCCATATAGACATAAAAACTAAAGACAACATGCAGTGTAGAAATCTCAGAAAAAGTTTTCCGCCTCAAAGAAAATTTATCAACTTGTAGAATAGACATTAAATTGTCGTATTGAAGTGCCTCTATCTGGTAGCATCAATTTGGCACAGGTTCAGAATCACCAAAACTCTTGACGTCAATGTGAATCACACCACATGAGATCTTTTAAAACCTGTCAATGATTTTTGAGAAAATGGGATGATTTTTAGGATAGTGTTGTTTACGAAAGACACATCCTGTCTTGTATATACCTGAAGAACCTACAGCTAAAATCTGTATAAATAATCCTTCTGTTAGAAATAATGATGAAAAACAGTACCTGCCTAATGATTTTTGTTTGTAAAAGCAGTTTTTTAGTGGGTTTTTCTTTTTGTCAATTTGGGAAAGAAGCAGTATTAGAAATAAAGTGAAACATATGTGAAATTATTTTGAAAAAATGTTTGGTACACATTGTATACAATGAATAGGACAACAATAAAAAGATATTACAAAAATGTACTGCTAAAGTTGGCATTAAACACCAATCAATCAATCAATTGAAAAGTATTAAAGTTTGATTTTTTTTAAAAATAGAAAGTTTTGATACTTGTTTTTTAACAGATATTTTGTTTTGTCATTCAATTTATGTTTAATATTGCCTATGAAACACAGACTAGACATAAGTGTTGGTTTGTTTGTGATCAAGTACCAGTAGTTTCATCAAAACATTCATATTTCATACTTTTAGTTTACCGATTTTTCAAGGTCAAACAACTACATGAATATATTTTGTACCTTCAAAATGAAAATATTGAAGAATTTTTTTTTGTGATTGGTTTGAAAGTATTGAGGGGGCCGTTGTGGTTGTGATCATATGGTAGTTGGATTTACAACTACCTATGTAATCAATGCCTATCACCACTAATGTTGTGAGTTTGAATCCCACTCATGTGTCAGGTCTGTGGTTTTGTCTGAGTTCTCCCATTTCCTCCACCAATAAAACTGACCACCACAATATAACTGAAATATTGTTGAAAGTGGTGTTAATCATCATATCTCTTAAGTCCTAAGCTCCCCCCGTCCCTGATTTTCAATGTCGGACAACTACATGAATATATTTTGTACCTTCAAAAATGAAGAATTTTTTTGTCATTAGTTAAGTATTGAATACTATCTGTAATCTTCCACATTTGGTCGTCACGTGTCAAGAACTTTTTAGAGTCAATATCTCTATGAATATTACAGTCAAATGTCTGTATTCTCACAATGCCATATGTTTTCCTGGTATTTAAGTTAGATCAGATGATATTTTCCCTTAAGTTTACAAATGGGACACAGAAATATAATGTTCCATAGAATAATTAACTTCATCATACAATAATGTCCTCCATATTGAATTATTAAATTAAAAAGACATCATTAATTATCTGTTATTGATGTCTCTGGTGAACCATTTTGTTGTTTCTAGACATCCCTTCTTGTCAGATCTTTTTTATTCATCTTTTATACATTATCCAGAAAAACACTCTGGTGACCTGGATTATGAAGGGGTATAATGATGTATCATGGGATAGCGATATGACCAACAACAGTTTGATTGTACTGAACACTGTCACTGTATATATCGAAAATATTGGCATTTTATTTACATCAAGTATGGAGTCAATGTTCTATGACAATGCACGAGTTGTACGTCTTTTGTTTCAAGATATTTCCAAAACTGAACATGGAAATAGCAAAAACAGATATGAATTTCCTAAACTGAAACTGCAAAGATTTCATCTTCTTTCTCTGTTCTTTTTTTTTTTTCATCTTCTTTCATCTTCATGTTTTGACATTGATCCTCGTTGTTTACTCTTATTTTGTACTTTCTCATACCTCCTGTACTATTTTTGCTCAAATTAAATGCTACTACGTGTGTCATACCTTCTGTACTATTTTGAACCGAGAGGCCATTGTGGTCATGATCGCATGGTAGTTGGATTTACCTATGCAATCGGTGCTTATCACCACTATAGTTGTGGGTTCGAATCCCGCTTAGGCGAGGTGTATTCGATACAGCATTATGTGATAAAGTTTGTCAGTGACTTGTGGCAGGTCGGTGGTTTTATCCAGGTACTCTGGTTTCCTCCACCAATAAAACTGACCACCATGATACAACTAAAATATTGTTGAAAGTGGCATTAAACACCATAAACCAGACCATGTTTTGACATTGATCCTCGTTGTTTACTTTTATTTTGTGATTCGTCTCATACCTTCAGTACTATTTTTACCACAACATAAAAACAATACCCATAATTAATGGTGAAGAGTAGTAATTTAGAATTAGTTACTTGACAATTTTTATGGAGTAGCGTTAATTTAGAAGTACTATTTTTGATGAGTTATATGACAGACAATGAATGCAAGGACCCTCATCACGTTATGTAATCTATGAAATACTATAGGATTGCCTACATGTGTTTTTCTCTTTATTCTTAATTAGCCGATTAGTCCTCGTATTTCATTGTAAACAAGAAAAAACACATGACAACCTTTTTTTGTCTTAGGCACGTGGTGTGGGAAGATAGTTAATGAGATAATTGCTACTTTGGTAATTTTTTTTGTCCGGAAGTCCTCATCAACGCATGTTAAGAATTAATCAAGTGTCCTGCCTCAATGAACAAACATTATATATAATTGTCCTTGATGGTACACAGATGGCATAGAAGTACTTTCCTCTTTTCTTGATGAGTATATTAAAGTATCTTTGATTGTCAAGTTTTTTCCGGTAGTCATTTCTCGTCTTTCTCACGCTTTTTCATTCTTTTAATTTTTTTTGTATCATCTTTTTGAATATATATTACAAACAGATAGCAAATTTATATATATTTTCGGCACACTTTTTTTCCCTCTCTCGATCGGCTTTTGATCTCCATCTGTCTTGTGAATATTTATGATGAAAACATGTAGTCACTTGTGCTTTATTCCTTCATAAATGAAAGATAATGTCTGTTTAATAGATGAAAAATAAGTAAAAGTTCATTTCACGTCAAGTTTAAACAGAAGTGATTCAATACCTTGTCTTTTTACTTGAAGGACTGTCTTATAACTTTGTCTTAAGTAGATAACATTTCACTCTTGGACTTTTTCTTTTTTCTTATGGAGTATCTGCAGGTGTCAGTTTCATAATGTTCTTTTCAATCAGATATTCAAAAACTTTAACATTTCCTGTCCTCTAAATACTAACATAAGGTCAAATATACTTTGTGATTCCTGTAAACATTATTCTTACCCATTTATAAACAATACCAACACATTATAATCTATCTAGAGGGGGAATATTTGTCATATGCAAAGATTTGTTGTTTTCGATTCCTTGTGGTACTTAATAATACATAAACATATTGATCCTGCAATCATTACCTTTGTTATACAATAAAGGTACACAAATACATTTTTGCTTTAATTGTCTAGTATACAAATAACAATCTCCTGGTACCTGTTTTATGTAGAACGAACGGTAACAGTATAGCTGTGGCTGTGACAGAGAACACCCTAGAAAAGATTGGAATGACACAGATGCACTTAGAAACTTCTTCTTTTTTTTTTTCAATAATATTTGGAAGTTGTTTTGTACTTGTTGACATTGCAGGATAAACAGAATACTAAACAGGCCAGAGAAGCCTGATAAGCCTCATTTTTCTACATGTTTCTAAAGCTTGTACAAATGAATTTTATATTTTCCGAAAGTTTGCATATATGTGCATTCCATCATGTTAATTGTTATAAATGCTGACTTTTTTCATTTTATAGAAAAGTGTTATTTCAGTGAGTTGTTTTCATTTTTAATGGTGGTGGTATATTTACTAAATTGGTGGCAGTAATTACCATAAATGGTTTTTTGTAGTACGCATTAATGTAAAATACACACTTTGAGTTTTCAAAGACTTATTATTATATCAGATTATATGCCTTTTGAATTCTTCTGTATAATGCTTGTCCAGTCTGGTAAAAATAATTTCAGGCATTTTGGTTATAAAACTTCTGAGTATGAGTTTTATACTCATACTACAAAATTGTTCAATCAGAGCACTTTGAATATTGGGTACATTGTTCTGATTGGTTGTTTTTTGAATACTGGAAAGTTTTATGACTGTAAGGCCAGAGTATAAAAGTGTGTATTATACACTATTAATTACAGTACCGGTATGTTATTGGGGCTATTGGTATATGTTATCACAATTCCTCCCACTCATTGAACGAAATATTTTGATTTCCATGGCAACAAAGGACTAAAACAAATTCATTTCAGATTTTTAAACATGTTATAGTGCATACAGTTATTGTTCTTTGTACCTACTGAATAAACAAAATGAGATGTGTTGTTACTTTTCCATTTCAGCTTTACCCCAAAATTATATTCTTTCTCGAAGCAATAAATAAATAAAGGGTATTTTATCATCTTGGAGGGTTTCCCATAATTCTGAGCATTTATTGACACTTTTCAATATAGATGTAGGAAAGGTCTGTCAATGAATTGACTTTATCACATAATTTATTTTTATTAAATGCATATAAATATAAGCAAAAATGATAATAAATTTGAAATTATATTTTGCAGTGTGTTTAAAGGGAGGTAAATCTGACTTTTTTTTTTTTTTTTTTTTTTCAAAAGTGTTAATTAGTGGAAGTTTTGGTAATGTGACATAAGGATTTTTGGAAGTTGAACAAAAAGTGATTATTAGAGGAATCTTCTCTAATTGTACACATTCTTTGCATCATGGTTCTGTGATATCGGATTGTAACATGGTAAATTGATAACTGAGTGATAATTTAGAAAATGCAAAACACTCATGATTGCTTGATTTATAATCATTTCGTGCAATAATTAGTCGTATTTTTGATGCACGTGCGAAACAAAAAATTGTTACTGGTTACACATGTTATTTATTGTGAAATCATTATGAAACAGAATATTTTGTTGCTTATAAATCGTGAAAATGTGACATTTTATGTAAAAATTTGAAATTTTTACGGTATTTAATTATTGCAAAATATGTTTTTATTTTTAGTTATACAATGATAATTTAGTTTAATTGGGCTTAATTTCTGCATACCCAAAATGAAATCCTGGATTAATTATCTTTGTAGACCGCTTACTTTTGAAGATTTTCATCACCAAGAATAAAGACATTAAAACACATGTTATTTTGGTATATAATTTTATGTGAATGAAAAGAAACATAATGAAAAGCATATACCGGGGTATTTTCTTATTGAAAGGAAACAACAACAACAAAAAAACAAGCAAAAAAGATTTATGTTGTATGATATAATTGAAATATTGTTGAAAGTGGCATTAAGTACCATAAACTCAAACCTGAAAACCAAAATATGAAATACATGTACATGAACTGATAAATGTGGTTTAACTAATCTAAGCCTTATTTTTTAAATTTCTTTCCTTGCTGCTTAAAGATAATTTATAAGTAGTTTCACAAGCAATCTGTTTATCAATGCATAAACCAAATGCTAATTTTATTATCTAATATTTGAAGAAAATTAGTATATGGAGGTTTAAACACAATTTGACACAAAATATTCATTTTTAGCCAAGTTTTTTAAATGTTGATGGATTGACTATAGGTTAAATCCCGTTTTAGAGATTTTGGCTTTTTGTTTCTAAATTAGATTTAATAAATACAAAGCTTCATATTAATTGTTCCAAGCATTATCGCAAATTCAATATATTCAATTCACATGGAATTTGAAATTAGCTTTGGATGGATTGGCACGCCACGATACAGTTGAAATACTACTAAAGCTGGCATTAAACACCAACCAATCAATCAATCATAGATGGACTGGTTGATGCCAAAATCACATTTTGAATTGTTGACCACTGTTTATTTATCCTTTCTTCTTTAATAAACAAAACTAAATAAATTTATTTACAATACATGAAATAACATATAATTTTGGTTACCCCCTACCTAAGGGCTGTTAAGTTTAAGGGTTTGTAATATACCTTGCTTCACTGAATAAATGTCATCAATATACCAAGCCTTAATTTAGTTAAAAATTCAAGACATTCTAATTAATCCAGACAACTGGCACGAAATTTAAAGTAAATTACGGGATTGACTGATTTAATCTTTGTGTCTTACCAAATTAAAAACAATGAGCCATGTTTTTTATTTTTATTTTGAATTACACTGCTATAAGACATGACATGGTGTTGAACCAGTAGTGAAGTTTCTTCATTAACGGATTGTCCCATGTGATATGATTCTAGCATGACTTTATGTAAAATTGATAAAGAGAAGGTGCCTTTTAATCAATTTTCTTTACATGGTCACATGAAACAATAAGTTTCAGTTGATAAGATGTGCAAGGAAATATACTCCATAATAAAAAAAATAAACACATTTCGGGTGATTTTTTTTTAAATCTACATGAAAGGACATCCCAGGGTAACATTGAAAAAAATATATCTCTCACACAGAGTAATTAATTGAGAATGACAAAGTTTTCATGTTTGCAGAAAAACAGGGTTAAAGCATCATTCGAGTATAAGTTTAATCTTACGCTGCAGGCCTACCTACACATTCATACAATATTAAAACTAAAGCTGGCCTACGCATACTAAAACTTAGTGATAATTAGCAAGATGGTTGGTTTATGGTGTTTAATGCCACTTTCAACACTTTCAAAAATTAGCAAGAAAAAGACAATAATTGCATATTAATATGTCATGAACTATTTTTTTTTTTTGTAATACAAATGTTACTTTAGATTTAATCATTTTGAGAAAATGTGCATTTTGGGACACAATATTTTTTGCTATTGCAAAGTTCAAGTGAGAATTTGACTTAATAAGCCATAATAAATACCAAAATTGATTCCAAGTGTGGTAGACATTTATGGTAATTTTTTGTGGATCCATGTCATGTTCAACAGAATTAATTTCTTGTCAATTGCAATGGCAATAAAGCTCTAGAATGTCCTCGGTGGAGTAACTTCTGAATGATCGGTAGAATAAAATATTAACCAATGTCAGCATGTTTGGAATAAACTGGACACCTTATGTCTTAATAGTTGGATAGGGAAATGACATTTTATGACGAGAATACGCCATCAAGGTGTCAGAAATTGGTTTACCGATATTATGAAGATACATTAAATAATATTTGCATCGTGGTGTGGGACAACATTTTATTTGACAAGTAAAAAATTCACGTAATTTGATTGTTACATTCATAATTATTGAATGATTTAACTTTATGGTTGGGTTGGGAGAACTTGTATTATAGAAATAGATATTAAGTAGTCTAAATAACAAAATGCCATCACGTAACATTATAAATGATTACATTTGGGACTGTTACTGATAAATGGGAGATTCTTGTAGCAGATAGGTCATCTCAAAATTACAAGTTTTTGTATACAAAATTGCTACTGGCAAAGAATAAATGCTAATACATAAAAGCTTCAAATATGCTTTTTTTTATAGTCTGAGAAATTTTTTTTGTTTGTTTGTTGATAATTATAAGAGATTAATTCACCAGGGAGATTTTGTTTTCTTTCCTGATTGTAAGTTTTGGGAGGAAAGAAATATGGTAAGGGGGAAGGGGGAGGGATGGTGTTTAATGGCACTTTCAACAATATTTCAGTTATATCATGGCAGTCAGTTTTATCGGTGGAGGAAACCAGAGTACCCAGAGAAAACCGTGGACCCGTCACAAATCACTGACAAACGTTATCACATAGCGTATCAGAAATATGGTATTAGAGTTTTTATCTCACCATAACATGGAAAATATGAAGACTTTGAAATAAAATCACTGATGGCTTTGACTTCAACATCATAATGTTTGATGAAAAGAAAGATTTAACAGTGATGATAAAAAAAATTCCACCAATATCAACAAAATGAACAATCACCTCTCATCTTAACTCATTCAACATTAAAAAGACCACGACATATGACGTTGGAAATCCAGTACCTGGCTTGGGACAGGCACAAAAAGTTCTGTTTACAGAAAATAAAACCATTAAATTAATACTAAATATGTATTCCTAAAATTTACTGTTAATATATTTTCAGGATTCAAATGGAAAAGTATTGGACAAATGGAGTATTGCCTCCAGAGAAGAGGAACACATCATGTTACAGCAATTCTTACGATTTGGAGAAACCAAGTCTATTGCACAGGAAATTATTCTCCAAGATACCAAAGAACAACAAGACTTATTTAAATTACAAACATCCAGAGCAGAATCAGAGATTAAAAAATTCATCGAACGAAGTAATCATTCAGTTCATAACTACATGAGAGGTTTGGAACCTCGGCACTTATTTGGAAGCAGACTGCCTTTTGTACCGATTGGAAGTCGCCTCATGACCCCACCATCAATTTTAAATTTTTCACCTCCTTTGAGTCAAGATGTCAGAAACCATGTAAATTCAGGCGTGCCATCATCTAGTCCAGTCACTTCATCCCCTCTCGGTAGACTACAGACAATGCAGCCATTTGATTTTCACAGGGAACAAGGTAGTCCTGCCATAAGTCCTGGCATTCCTGAAAAACACTTGCCAGAATCCTGTTCAAGTGATAGTCCTAAAAATATGAGTTTGACACCAACATCATCCAAATCTGAAACACCCCCATATATTCCTCAAATGTCGGAAAGTGATGCAACGCCAGTAAAATCATCGTCTGCCATGTCATTACCAATTATACAACCAGGAGATCACGGGACTAGAGCTCTCGATTTCTCAACAGCTAGGGATCATGGGAACAGTTTAATGTATGATGACCACAATGCCAAGCATTTAAGAAAATCGCACAATCCAGTTAAACGACAGTGGACACCATCTGCTAGTTTTGGAACCTCCTTTATTGGACCTAACGGTAAAAAACGGGTATTGTGTACTGCTTGTAACAAGACATTCTGTGATAAAGGAGCGCTGAAAATTCATTACAGCGCTGTTCATTTGAAAGAAATGCATAAATGTACCGTGGATGGATGCAACATGATGTTTAGTTCACGAAGAAGTCGCAATAGACACAGTGCTAATCCAAATCCTAAACTTCATATGCCACAAAAAAGAGTAAAACTACCAGAAGGTGCCAGCATAATTGATGAAGATTCTGGTATGTCAAATATGGTTGCAAGCCCACCGAGTATGGTACTTCCAACAAGCCTCTCGGATCCAGGTATTGTTTCACAATTTGACAGTCATGAACTAGCTCGGGCCAATCAAGCCCTCTTTTATTCTGCTCTTAATGCACAAATGTCAGTCTTTCCATCACCCGAAAAACGCTATAGACTAGATGATGATTTGCCAAAAGACCTAAGTCTTTCAGACAGAAAAGAATATGACCTGAAATCAGAAAGAGACGATTCTCCACATCACAGATCAAATCGTCGCAAGAACATGGTACCTACTAGACTTACACAGCCTTCACACATACCCGACATGAGCGATGACAATTCTGAGGACGAACATGTAAAGGAGGATGTCAGCAAAGATGACATGGGCGATGAAAGATATCTTAGTCTACATCAGAGATATCAAATGGACAATGACCAATTAGCCGAAAAACTCTATCTAAAACGGAAATTAATCATGGATACAGACGAAGACAACGATATTGAATTAGGTGAGATTAGAAGAGATAACAGAAGAAACGAACGACCAAATGGGCATGCCCATAAAGAATATCCAAAAATAGCTTCCCTCTTGTCAAAATCACGAGATGACGAAGTAATCGACTACTCAAAAAAGGGATCAGTTAATCATAATGACGATTCGGTTTCTAGTGTTAATAGTGGAATGTCAGATGATGAACCAAACCTCTCTTCTAAAAATTATGATAGCGCAACCGGAACTAAACTTTCATGCTCTGACGATTCTGTTGGAGAACTTCCTTTCAATAAGGAAAATCCAGAAACATGCATAATGTGTAACGAAAACTTTGAAAATATTGACGAGGTTCGTTTACATCTACAAAACTTGCATTTTAAAGCTATGCATTTCTGTTCAGTTAGCGGATGCAATGCCTTTTTCAAATCTAAGCGAAATCAGGAGAGACATAGTGCTGACTGTGAAAAGTTACGATATAGTTTGCTAGAAAACGATAAGGTTGAAAAAGTTAATTCTGAAAAATGTAGTAATGAAAACATTATAAATTGCTCGGAAAAACCTGAAAGCTCTATCAACAAATATGCGAAAACAAACGGAAATAAGCATGGTGACTGCAGTTCTGATGGGGACGATGAAGATTCTGATGATGAGTTAGAAGTGAAAAACGAAAATAATAACTTCGAAAATGAGACTGAAAAAGATGAAATAACAATCAACACAAATGGAATTAACGTGCACTGCCATGTATGTCAATCAAAATTCAAAGACAATTTGGCACTAAAGGAACATTTTGAAATAAATCACCCAAAAGAAATGTTCCACTGTACCATTAAAGGATGCGAAAAGATATTTTCTACTCGTAAGAGCCGTAATCGCCACAGTCAGAATGGAAATCTACATCATCATTTAACAGAGTCAACAAATATTACAAGCTGAAATTAATATGATATCTATATTGTTATAGTGCTTGGAAAATATGCAATTCAATTTTTTTTTTAAGTTTTGTTGGAAATAATTAATGTATGATACTCTAGTTTAAATTGTACAGATGTATTTATTAACTGTTTTTTTTAATTATTATTATTATTATTATCACTATTTATTGATGTTTTTTGTTTGTTACACAAGTAAACATTTCTGGTAGGCAGTATATAGACTTCAATATTTTTTAATAGATGATTTATTTGGTTCCAACATTTTCCTTCATTTATAATACATGTATGAGATGAAAATATAATGATAATCAAGTTTGTGGGTTTATGCATTGAATTGGGTTCAAAGGGGAGATAACTGTATGACTAGAATGTATTAGGTTCGAGGGGAGATAACTGTATGACTAGAATCTAGGCCATTTTTTCCCACAATTGCCAAATGTTTTGATAAGTTTGTACCATATGATCTATGCATTTTGTTGTTGTGTTTGTTGTTATACCATAACATACTGTGGTAGTTTATCAGATCTCCAAATATATATTATGTTTTTTGTCACTGTTTTTTTTTTTTTTTTTTTCATTTCATTTTTGTTGCATGTATAATTTTCATTCATTATTTGTATATCATATCCATAAAAATGTCAGCTATAATAAAACAAAATAATAGTTTACTGTTCATTCAAAAATTAAACTTGTCAATTAATAGTTTCTAAAGGTTTTAAAGGATATTGGAGATACAGTCTTATTGTTGTATTTTTTTTTATTTACTGGATAGAAGGATCAGTCCCATTTCTGAAGAGGAAGAATTATTTTTTGTGATATCGATTTAGTACGCTTTTTATGGGGGTTTTTTTGGTAGTCTCTCCGTCCATATTAAAAAGAAAAATATTACAATCTTACAATTTTTTGTTTTCATGTGCCATACATTTTTAAATAATCATTTCACATGATAAATTTTAACAACGAAAACCAAATAACTGTTGTCTTTTTTTTTATTATTTCTTTTTTAAACTTTAAATGAAACTTAAAAAATTGAAGATCTTGATAAATTAAAAAATTCAAACTCAGTAATCATGTCAAAACTCATTTTTTTTTTAAATCAGTTATTGTCTTAGACATTTAAGGTAATTTATTATTTAAAATCCTGCATGATTGATTTCGTATTGTTTCAAGTGTTGTGATATATGTTTTAGCTCAGGAAATATTTAAGTTGTGAGTAGATATTTTTCCTTAGTTAATTATCAAGTTGTTTCTTTTAGACAATCATGGTATGTCTCATTATATCTTAAACTTGTGAGCAAGATTAAAACCACAAGTGAACCGTTTATGGCAAAACTTGTGAAATAATTAATTATAAAAGAAAATGAGCGTATTGAACGGAGAACAATATTTTGTTGACTCGTTGTGTTGTTTCATTTCATTTTGAAGCATGCATTTTAATATTCTTGCTTTTTATAATTGCATTACATCAGAAAGATGTGGACATTTTTTATACCATTTTATATGTAATGAAAATTTGCAGCTTAAAATGGTTAAATTAATGTTATTTTAATGCCATTATATGGTCTTATCAAAATAGTTGTTTTTGGTTTTTTTAAATACATTGAAGCTATGTTTCATTGTTTACAAATGTATAAAATAACATATATATAAACTCTGTTGTTTATAGGTTTATATATCAGAAATCTAATTTATTATGTATGCCGATGTATTCTGAAGGCAGTTACAGCTTCTGACCCAGATTGACATGTGTAACAAAATTGCAGTAAGGAAGTTATCATTTTATTTATGTAAAAAAGAGATGTTTTTCCCATTTTGACAAAACTATGCTGCAATTTCTTTTTCAAGAAGAATCTGTTAAATGTTGTCTGCATCCTCATGTAGACTTTTCGTTGATTCTAATCTTACGTTGTATGTGTTTCAATTCTCCAAATAGTGGTCTTTTAAATGAAACTTTGTAATCCTTGACAAACAATCAAGAAAAATAGTTTTTTCAATTAAATCTTAAAATGCAGCTTAAACTTAAAAATATCTGAGAAATTATTTCTTTAATAACTCACTTTTTCATTCCATTTTTTTTAATCATAGACAATAAATAAATTGTTTATAGTGGACTGTCATTACTCCTAAAATTAATGTAGTTTATGTTTGGGAAAAAAAACCCAACAAAATATGGATAATATTTTTAATATAATGAAACATTAATATAACACAAATGTTTAGATATTTTCACTGTAGATATAATCATGCCTGTAGTTTTAGTTATATTTTTTTAGTACACAAATATTAGTAACCATATTTTTTATTAGGAGAGCAGTTAACATGACATTAAAAGGGGAGGTAACTTAAAATATTATAATAAACAATTTCTGTAAACTTCCTATACTAATACATAGTAAATTATTTGTATATTTTAGCTATTGTTTGTCCAATCAAATCAGAGTTCTATTTATATCACAAGAAGGATACATGTTTGGTACATAGTGCAAGTGGCTACATGTACATACATATATATTATACCCCCACTCGTAGAGAGGGGGCTATATTGCTATCACCTTGTCCGTCCGTCCGTTCACACATTCGTAACAGATATCTCAGCTTCTACTGGAAGAAATGATTTTATATTTGATATATGGCTTTGGCATGGTGACTTGTACCGTGTCTCCCCTTTCCAGGTTTACCGCACATCTACTTCCTGTTTACAGTGCGACTTAGAATTTTTCATGTTTGCCGTAATGAAAACTTTCATAACAGTTATCTGGGCTTCTACTGGAAGAAATTATTTTATATTTGATATATGGCTTTGGCATGGTGACTTGTACCGTGTCTCCCCTTTCCAGGTTTACCGCACATCTACTTCCTGTTTACCGTGCGACTTACAAATGAACGAGTGTGGGTATTCTTAGCACGACGTAGCGTGCAAGATCTTGTTTATTGCTGGTATATATCCAAACTGTTGTCCACAAACACTTGAAGTTTCAGTACCTGTAGTACTGTAATACTCACTGTTTTTGTTCATAAAAACATGATCATTATACATTTGTACACTGAAATCTTATATTCTTGTATTGCAATCAATAATTGAAGTCAAATGAAAGCTTTTGAATTTTACTGTGTATTATATACCGGTAAATAAGGTAACAGGTCAAATAGAAATTTGTTTGTTTGTAATGCCTACATATTTCCATGTACATGTACCTTGTATCATGAATGCTCGACTTGATTCTCATGAATGCTTGACTTTTTTATTTAGAAGTAAATATAAATTACACTTGTTCTATGTACCTGGCTTGTATCCTTTTCAAATAGAAAATATTCATCCATGCATTTTGTATATAAGCTTTTAATGTTGAAATAGTAAATTCTATGATTAGACTGTATTCTGTGGTCAAAGTGGAGACAACTCTTTTGCAACATGATAAAATGAATCTCATAACTAAATGAACTGGAATACGGTATTTGTTTTTGCATATAAATTGATAATAAAAGTAATGTTTCAGAAACATGGTAAATGCAGATTTAAAATATTTTTTGTATATTTTAAATTTTACAGATAATAATAACTTAACTAAAATATTATGAAATTTTTAGCTAATGTTTGAATATAGAGAGTACCAGTAATTCTTATGTTCAGAAAGTGTTGTCTTCTTTTTGTTTGCAGGACAATCTGTCTAAAGTTCACTTTAAACCTATGCAAATAAATTGTAGATATAGATATTCATTTTTTTTAAATCAACAAAATAGCTATATGCTAAAGATGTGTATTTAAGCAATAAATCTTTACGATATACTTGCATGCAATTTTTTTTTGTTCATTTTAAATCTTTTTTACAGGGATATAGATAATACCAATTTATGCAGAAGATTCTTACGATGCAATTATTATTATTGATTTTATGTATCATTTATTTATAAATTCATAGAATAGTTTTTTTTATTGTGACAACAGAGACTGCAATTTATTGAGAACATTTAAAATTCATGTCTTTTATATATACATTTGTATATATATATTATCTTCATTCATGACCATGGCATTTGCTTAACATCTATATATATATATAGTGATGAACACAAAATGTAGGCAATACACTCAAATTTAATGTACCAAGTATGGTAAATCTGCATTGATGTTGGAAATTGCACCAGATATAATGCATTTATTTTAAGCATTAAATAAAAACTCAATTGAGAAATATATACTATCATTGATTTGTTTTACGAAATTGATTTTTAAGGCAATATCGCATTGAAGGAGAAGACTAAGAAGTTGATTTCCATCAAACATTTCAACTATAATATGTTTGTATCACTCTAGTGACTTAATAAACGGATAGTATTGTATGTAAAGATCAAAGGGAACATCTACAAATCATTGATAAACATATTTACTATACTTCCAACTTCAAAGGCTGCATAATGTTTTATATATACATGTATATATATATATTTCAATCTCTGTTGTCAGTTATTTTGCAATGATTTTAACACAATCCTGCCAGTCAAAAGTTGCCAAATTGTTAATACTGTTTACTGTAGAGTATGTTTTACCTGTGATATCAAGTTGACATCATTTTTTTTTTTGCCAAAACCTATTGTACATTAGCTAGTCAGCATCGAAATATTTGCTTACCTTATTGTTATGTCCGATTTATTATTTTTTTGGAGGGGGAGAATATGTATTTTAAAATGAAAAAAAAAGACGTCCATTTGCTTTATTATATATCCTAAGACTAAATGAGATGTTCTGTCATGTTCAATTATTCAGCATCCTTTCATATGAATCTATTTTTTATGTTTTTTTTCTATCCAATTCAAATCAGATTTTAGTTGGGGTTTTTTTGCGAGTTTGTCATATAATGAAATTTTACGAAATTTTATTTTGTACGGAAAGACATTTTTCCAAGTGAAAAAAGAAATTGTTATATGAAAATAATATTGTTAATCCATAAGGGTTAGAGTTAGGGTTATGGTGCTTAACGCCACTTTCAATAATATTTCAGTTATATCTGGCAATCAGTTTTATCGATCGAGGAAATCAGAATACCTGAAGAAAACCAGTGATCTGCTTAATCCATAAGAAGTATGATTCATAACTGACGCTGTTCATAATCAAAATGAATGTCATTCATACTCGTTGAATGATCCAAAATTTTACCTCATTATGGGCAGATTTTAAATCCTCTATTATTATGTTTAAGAATGGTTCAAATGAACTATATTTGCAAAATCTTTCAAAACAGGTGGGTTTTTTTTTTTTTTAGTCAGAGATTGGTTGACAGGTCATTAAAAGTTCACTATGCACAGATTTTTATTTATAGGCATAATATTTAAATGGCAATCTGATTTTTGATGAAATGCAATTGTGTACTAAATGTATTTGGTGTTTAGAGGCTATATTTTATAGTGGCCATTCACTCAAGCATCTAGTCAATGTGTAGTTTTGTTTTGTAACTCATTGGTTGTTGAATATTTTTAAATTTATTATTTATTATACTGAAGACCAGTTTTGTATCAGTATTAGCATAGAATAAAGTTCTTTTTGTAGCAGAAATATAGGACTTATTTAATTCTATGGGGGGTTATAAGTTATATGGTGTTTAATGCCACTTTCAACAATATTTCATTTATATCTTGGCAGTTTAATTCTAACAAGGTTAAAGTATCAGTAATTATTTAGAGTGAGTGACTGGTTGTTGTTTAACATCAAGTAAGTAATTTTCAGCCATATCATGGCGAGAACATATAGCAATTCAATGAGATGATGATGATGTCCGCTTTGTACTAGACGAACATGATTTATTTTTGGTGTTTTAATACCACCTTCAGCAGTATTTCAGCTATATCATGGTGACTAGTTTTAGTGGTGGAGGAAGATGGAGTATCTGGAGAGAACCACCGACCCTGGGCAAGCAACTGGTAAACTTTATCACTTGCGGCTTAGACCTTAAATGTTGTATAGTCATAGTGTTGAAACAACAGTCTGCAGGTAGATATGTTTCCTCACTCAAGACACATTATCCTGAATTTTAAGCCAACCAATTTTATAGTCTTGGGTTTTACCTGACCTGGGGCTCAAACCCATCATCTGCCTCACTTGAGCTGAATACCCTAACCGTTACACCACCAATGGGGTTTTGTAATTATTTAGACCCAGGACCCAGACATATATTTTATTAGCCTGTGATTGTGTCAGCTGGTTTGGAGAAAACATTTGAACTGACAATTTTCATTTTTACCCCCCATCCGTCACAGGAGTGATAGTAACTACAACATGCATTGGTTGCTTGTACAAATAACTATTTCCTAAAATTTTAAAGGCATACAGGTCGTTTTTTTAATAAACAAAAATGTTTCCCTAAACTTTAATTTAAAAAACCATACAGCTGAAATTTGTCATAATAGCATACCTAAGTAGCCTAGAACGAAGGAAATAGTCCTAATATCATACCTAAATAGCCTAGAACAAAGGAAATAGTCCTAATATCATACCTAAATAGCCTAGAACAAAGGAAATAGTCCTAATATCATACCTAAATAGCCTAGAACGAAGGAAATAGTCCTAATAGCCTAGAACGAAGGAAATAGTCCCTGTTTGATTTTCTTCTATCCAGGAAAGAATTCAATGTTGACACGCCCAAAGCTAAACATTTAAATTCTTTTCACTAGCTACACTTTAACAGCTTTTTTAAACAAAAAATTCAATTCTGACAGCCTGTGTTACCTTTAAACCTATACCATTTGTTTAGGGTTCTAAAGTGATTGTAGCATATATCACTTTTAAAATGTTTCAACACACAACTGAAAATAAAGGAAGATAGAATGTACTTATATGCCTTCTAAATACATACCATTCAACCAGTAGCACAAATAAACAAGGGCAACGCAAAGCGTGGCGTATCCCCTCGCCTAAACATTTGACCCTATGACCTTGAAAATCAATAGGATTCCAGATTCTCTTAAGGACTAAGTATGTACCAAGTTTGGTCAATATCCATTGAAGGATATTGATTCTAGAGTGTTCACAAGGATGTTATGTGGTAAAAATTTGATCCGGTGACCTTGACCTATGACCTTGAAAATCAATAGGGTTTCAGATTCTCTTAAGGACTAAGTATGTACCAAGTTTGGTCGAAATCTATTGAAGGATGTTGGTTCTAGAGTGTTCACAAGGTAATTAATTACCCGGTCAAAAATTGATCCGGTGACCTTGAAAATCAATAGGGTTCCAGATTCTCTTAAGGACTAAGTATGTACCAAGTTTGGTCGAAATACATTGAAGAATGTTGATTCTGAAGTGTTCACAAGGATGTTATGCGGTAACAAATTGATCCGGTGACCTTGAAAATCAATAGGGTTTCAGATTCTCTGAAGGACTAAGTATGTACCAAGTTTGATCGAAATCCATTGAAGGATGTTGATTCTAGAGTGTTCACAAGGTAATTACGCGGTGAAAAATTGATCCGGTGACCTTGACCTTTGATCTATGACCTTGAAAATCAATAGGATTTTACATTCTCTTAAGGACTAAGTATGTACCAAGTTTGGTCGAAATCCATTGAAGGATGTTGATTCTGAAGTGTTCACAGGGATGTTATGCGGTAAAAAAAATTGATCCGGTGACCTTGACCTTTGACATATGACCTTGAAAATTAATAGGGTTCCACATTTAAGGACTAAGTATGTACCAAGTTTGGTCAAAATCCAATGAAGGACGTTGATTCTAGAGTGTTCACAAGGTAATTACGCGGTAAAAATTTGACCTGGTGACCTTGATCTTTGACCTATGACCTTGAAAATCAATAAGGTTCCAGATTCTCTTAATGACTAAGTATGTACCAAGTTTGGTCAAAATCCATTGAAGGATATTGATTCTAGAGTGTGCACAAGGATATTACGCGGTAAAAATTTGACCTGGTGACCTTGATCTTTGACCTATGACCTTGAAAATCAATAGCGCTCCAGATTCCATTAAGGACTAAGTATGTATCAAGTTTGGTCGAAATCCATTGAAAGATGTTGATTATAGAGTGTTCACAAGGATGTTACGGAAGGACGGACGGTAGCGTTACTACATCCCGTCGCAACTTCGTTGGCGAGGGGATAATAAAGCTGACAGAAGAAGTAGGATTATTGGTGTTTCATGCAGGGATGACCATTTTCTTCCTATTTTTTGTGTGGAAAGTTGCATGATGTCAGAACAGGTTAAAGAGGGTTTATAGGGTGAAATCAGCTATATTCATTGATCATCAGTTATTTTATTTTCTAATCGGGGTTATCCCCTTTATTAAAGGTCACCCTATGTGGGTTATATCATGACATTCACTTTTATTTGTAGGGGAAACCAGGATATAAAAGGACATTATACCCTCAGTTGTTTACAGGAGGGCTCATGTCTTATATTATGTTGTGTTTGTTTGCATATAGTGATTTCCAATACATCTTGACTATACGAGTAAAATAGAAGGTATCTTGTAAGAAGCAGGAACTGCTTTACCTTCACAAATATCTTGTTTCATCCCCGGTTTTTCAGTAGGATCTGCGTAGCTTATCTTTTTACAGGTAGTATCTTCTTATCTTCCTCTCTTGTCTTTTGTGCTTTGTTGTCATTGACCATTCTTTATCGCCCCTTGAGTTTCCTCTAACGCTTATTTATTATACTAGGAATGTTGTACAGTTACTTGCATGCAAGCTTCAATAGTACCTCTTACAAGGCCATGCCCACCAAATTAAAGGTCGTCTTATCAGGTCAGATGACAAATACACAGACTAAGAGATGGTAAACTACTTCTGAATTGTCAGACTAAGAGATGGTAAACTGCTACTGAATTGTCAGACTAAGAGATGGTAAACTACTACTGAATTGTCAGACTAAGAGATGGTAAACTACTACTGAATTGTCAGACTAAGAGATGGTAAACTACTACTGAATTGTCAGACTAAGAGATGGTAAACTACTACTGAATTGTTAGACTAAGAGATGGTAAACTACTACTGAATTGTCAGACTAAGAGATGGTAAACTACTACTGAATTGTCAGACTAAGAGATGGTAAACTACTACTGAATTGTCAGACTAAGAGATGGTAAACTACTACTGAATTGTTAGACTAAGAGATGGTAAACTACTACTGAATTGTCAGACTAAGAGATGGTAAACTACTACTGAATTGTCAGACTACGAG